>ATSW01011979.1:0-11169 GCA_000444245.1 Botryllus schlosseri | reverse complement strand
GTCTCAGAGATCCATCAAATCGCTCTGAAACTGGGCATTGATACCGGAGACCACTACACGTTCACGCCTAAATTTCTTACGTAACGGAAAATGAAAAGTATAAGTATCTTGTCCTTTAAGCCATTCTTTTTCCTTTTGCAAATAAGCGCCCCTATACGATTTGGGCTGTTTCGGATCAAAATAGTCTACGTCTCCCATTCTTTCCCGTATATACGGGGATTAGGCTTACGCTGTCTCTTATAAAGCCAGGGAAACGAAGGTTGGGGAATCCGGCGCGGGCGTTTCTTTTGCGGGCGCTTTTCTTTCGCTACGGGGCTCGCGAGCCCCGTGTGTGCGGCGGGAGGGCGGGCGGTCGCTGCGTCTACGTCTTTTCTCAAGTTTCTCAGTTGAGCAATACCATGCCTATACAGAGCTAGTTTCTCGGAAGCATTTAATGGAGAGCTTTTAATTTTCGATATATGTTTATCAAATTTCTTTTCCCATTCGTCCTTGCTTCGAAATGCGGGGAATTGTAGTTCACGCATTCTTCCCGAAAAGTTTACCCAACAGACTCCCGATGACGGGGATTGCAGCGCCTAATATAGCTAAAACAGACTGGTTAGAAAAAAGTTTCTATTTTATCATAATTTTTTATACCTGAGAGGAATCCACCCTTTTGTAGCACCCTCCGTTGACCTCTGCGAGTTTTTTGCGCCAACAATTGTCTGATATCGGATTTGTGTTTTCCAAGCCTCAACTTTCTCGATGGGGAGATACGTACTGTCCCCGAAGCCAAGTTATGAACGCACTGGCAGACGCAACTTAAAAATTGATTGTTCGATAAAAGTTCTTTTCGTTGTTTCCCTTTAGCGTTTTTCAAAAGTTTTAATTTAACGTGATAGTCGCTCAATCGTTTTCGAGATATGTTACTTCCCCTCTTCGACATGTTGAATGCCCTAAAATCCGTAGCGCGAGCTGTATTTATTCTTGATATACCGTCAACTTTTGATGTGGGAATATTTTGCTGCGAAGACGATAATTTTCGTCTGTCTCTTGCGTCACGTCAACCAGTATGTACGAGAACGGTTTTCGAGTTNCCTTTTTATAAGCCTCCGTAAGGAATCCGGCTTTATCCGGGAACATTTGACGTGAAAGAAAACTGATTTGNCTCGCATCACGNGGATTTTTAAATATCACNATATAGCTCGCGCTCAGGGTCATATCCCGAAAGCCTTGNCCCCTATAGAANANNTTNTGACATATGAACACGACACTNATCTTTGNGTGNTGNCTGTATCGAGTGAATAGATCTCTNGCCTCTTTCGCTTCCGTCATCATGTCNTCGATCACCAAGAGAACGTGCCTATTTCCTTTCTGTAACTTTTTNAGCTCGGAGAGCCCTTGCGAAAATTCTACCCCTTTCATTTTATCGTACAACGCCTGANAATTNTTATACANCCATACAATTTTTTCAGGAGCCGGTCTAATCATCTTCTCTGCGTTCTTCACCAACTCATAAGTAAAATAACTCTTCCCGCTACTGCTCGGACCAGCCACGATCATCCGAAACGGAGCATGCAATGTACGTATTCGATCCATTTATTACAGAGATAAAGGCAATGTATGAATTCCATCATNAAGCACAATCCTTTTATAATAACCATAACTCAAAGCACTTCGATATTGCTTATACGTAAACATATCGCTCCCATAGCAACGAAAACCACTATTGACGCCACCCGTGATCGATCTATTTTGAAGAATGCCTTTGAAATCTTTGAAAGTTTTGTTGGCTGTTTTTTGAAGCCCTTTCGAGCTGTACTTATCGGTGTCGCCTTTGCAATAATAGGTCTTGGAATTGAGCCCTATAAACCCGTCTCCGATCCACTCTTCTTTGAATAAACCCGGTATACGTTTCGAGTAATTGCGAACCTCAATGCAGCAAGCTTTATCAGTTTTAAAACCGACGGGATCTCGTTCAAAATCACATTTATGCTCTGCACATGCGCGAGCCACGAACCATTTGTCGTGATTTTCAAAAAATTGTTTTTTCATGGAAGGCTTGATGAGAGAATAGATCGTATCGGAGCTTAAGCTTATGTACGCCGAATCAGTATCTGTTTCGCAAAAAGCCCAATCGCTATCGTCCAAATACACATGTAGGCAGTCATATAGGAACTGGAGCATTCTCAGCTTGGCACAGCAGAATATAAAGAAGCCCACAATGATTGGGTTTTCGTGACAAATGTTTAGCGGACGCGTAGACACTTCGAGCAAGCCTTCATCGCTCTTATCAATTTCAACAGCATCGACAAAAAATTTTTTTTCAACNCGCGANGGTNATTCTTCCAACGTAACGTATTCGTGTTCCCTATATTTANTAGGGTTTTGAATAGTACGNCCNAAAGCACTATTTCCNATCGTCTTCCAGGTCAACGCCTCCATTTCACGGGCCGGATCTTTGGGNAGGACATCGCCTTTGCGANGCTCAGAGGATACCCGCTCAACGAAGGGTGTGAAAANTTNTTTTGGTTCATATTCGACAGCTTGGAATACGCGAGTCACGATCATGCCGCTTTTCAAGTACCATTGAAGCAAATCCGTATTAAACAACTGTTTTTTCGTGAAATAACTAGAGCCCAGAAATTTTTTTGGAAACTTAATATTGTTTTCCTTGGCGTATTCACGCATATGTTCACCGATATCGCACTCGTTTACTTCCATATGTTTGAAAAAAGGAGGTAACTCTTCGAATTTCGATTTTAAATGGTCGGGACAATGAATGTCACACTCGATTGCACCGAAAAAATGANCCGTCNAGCGTGCGCTTGAGNAACTGCGCNTCNGTGAGATAATAAGCTTTCGTGACTTTACGCTCGAACTTTGAGACAAATTGCGCAATTTCAGGGTCTCGTTTCATATTCGTCCAAACGCATTCCTTCATNCGGATAACGGTATATCCCAATTTTTCCAAATATTCCGTGTTTTGTTTGGTGAGTTCACGCCTCTCGGTGTTCTCTTTATCNGGGAANCAGCTCCTACAAGCGTGGTAATAGCACCCATCGTACTGAAAGATGAGTTTACCGGCGTTCCCGTCGACAAATAGNCGTTTATTTCCNTATTCTCACTTGACTACCGTTCCACGCGTGNTGAATTTTGATNTCACGAACNTGACTTTCGTATTCCAACCATTCGNGCTCCGCATGAGTAGGCCAAACGCGCTGTTTATGGAATTTTTGCTTTTCCTCNTCATAAATCCACCTTATAGGGTAACCCGTTGGCATATTTTGATTTATGCATCCCAAATANANGGCATTTGCNTCGTATCCTACTACTTTCTTGACGGTTTTAGCACTGTCACCGTAGCGAAGACTGCGTATTTTCGTTTCACCCGCCATAGCGTACCGTGACGTAATCTGTGATAAACCTCCTACCAAGTTGTTCAGAATCGTTTCGTGAAGGTCAGCATTGGCCTTATTCAGAAGAGTGATATCATAGCAATCACGAAACATCAGTCTACTCGCTATATTCGGAAGGCTCACGTTACCCTTGAACATATCGATGCCAAGCGTTTTGTAAAATTCGAAATTGTTATTCAGCGCGGTTAAGAAGCCAATGACGTCACCTTCGTTGTAATATCGGAGAAAATCGCGGAATGTGGTCATACCCTCGCGTTCCCATACAGCGACGCATTCTGCGTATTGCTCGTCCGTTATATTCGAATTGCGGAACGCGTTGTAAAACGATTCATGGCTCGGTAGCGACGTTTCATCAAGACGCTCGATGCTATCGAGATATTCGTAGGGGAAATAAAATTTTGCGTTTACCCCATCCCCGTATAGCTTCATGTAAGCGTCCAAACTATAACCCGGACTCAGGAATAGCGAAATATCCAGAAATTTTAATCTGTGCGTTGCAATTGTCAAATAAGCGCTGTTTCTTTTCAAAACGAAGAATCCGCTTTCCTTGTGCAAGGATTTGATTAGATATTTCTTGCATAAATTCAGATCATAACGCGAAGAATTGAAACCGATTATGGGTATCTGGTCGAGCCACGTATGGAGTCGAAGCGAGATATAATCCAAATAGGTTCTTCTATTAGTAGGATCGATCAATTTCCGTTCTTCAATCAAATTCTCAAGTTCGATTATTTCATTGGCAAAAGATTCTCGCATTTCGGCTGAGGCGAGTTCCTGTACGCGATAAATTTCCCCGATCATTTCATCGATTAACGTCTGCGGACAACCCTCGGATATGAAAGTTTTCGTTTCATTCGTTACGTTATTCGATAAGGACACAGAGACGGGGACGTGCCGATTAACGTATTCTACTTTTGCAGAATTAGCTCTGAGCTCATCCTTCACGAGCATGGATTCAAAGTCAAAACACATACGGTACGGGAAGAATCTCTTTTGTTCCTCAACGAAAATGCCTTCGGATTCCAATTGCTCGAATACGGTGGGTTTAGGTCGATATACACCGCTAGCATATTTCCGCCCTTGGGACGTTTTGCATTCGCGTTTTAGGTGACGCGTTAAATTGAGCTTAGTCTTGAAGAAAAACTTGCACGATTCACAAAAGAATGTCTGCGAATAAAGTTCGATATTCGTGATCAGGCAAGAATGAGCGCGTTCCATGTGTATATGAACTACTGGCCCATCCGCTTCAGACTGACGCAACAAAAATGCTTGATGATCACGTTTTTCATAAACAAGTATCTTTACATGAAAACATTCCTCGACTTTGCTTAGTTCATCGAGCGGTACACCATCATCAATAGGGATACGATAACGCTCACGAAATTGAGAGGCCAATTGTGCAACATGCTTCTCATTTTGTTTTTTCCCGAAGAAACGGGATAGGCAGCGGAACAGGCATAGCGAATCGTTAAGCAGTTCACCTTGCCTATTTCGAATAAACGCATTTATATGACGACATTTTTTCAGTTCCTTAGATATCGACGCGCTAGGGCAGCCCAATAAAACTCGTGGCATTTCGTACAAGAAAAATTGAATATGTAATATTGCAACGCAATAAAACTTGGTGTCCGGTCTCGCTTGTCTCGCTTGCTCGTAAGCAGCTGATAAATCGATTTCGTTGATGAAACGATCAAAGTCCTCCCGTGAAAGTATAGGTGTAGGTAGATCCAAAACAGCATGGGTTGATTGTGGATGAAAATAGCTATGCCTTTCTGTCTCTCGATTATACAGCAAGAAGCCGTATGAATAGTTCACTTTGAATTGGCGCAATCTTCTCGGGTATATCGATGACATACGCGCATGAATATCATTCATACCTCTTGCGACCAGACGTACATTGATCACCTCTCTCGCCCCTCTCGCAACCCTCCTGCTGTTAATCCATTCGGAATCGATAATCGAGTTGGAGTGCGATTGCAAAACCTCTGTTGCGTCGTTATTAAAACCAAGCGAATCATCGATGATGAAGCTAGCATCTTCCTCGTAGCGTCTTCGACGAGCCATATATTTTTAACTATATTCTGCAAAAATATACACATTCATAAATTTATTCCGTATTTCAGTCGCAATTTACACTTGAAAGCTTCATAAAGGAACAGGAATTTGATATTTTCTAAGTTACGCAGTTCATCAGCGTTGGGAGCAAATTTATCAATGTCTTTAAGCACATTTTTTGCTATAACGAGAAAATCTTTTTGCCATTCCCCATATCCTTCCAGTGAGACCATTTTTCGCCAAGTAGCAACTCTCTTGATATCATCATCAACAAACCCTTCAAAGGTCGCGGTCGTAGCATCTCGCGTACGTCTTGTGTCTCCCGCACCGTATTGTTGTAACAACATATTTAGATCTTTACCACAATTATAAGGTTCCATATTAATCTGAGAAAACAAATCAAATATACCAGTCATTGTACTGCCGTTTGAGCTCATCGAATTTGGCATAAAATTCGCGTGCATGCACATCGTTTTCAACATAAGAGGGATCACTGTCAAATTCGGAATCTGACGGTATGAATGTACGAGCAAATATATCATGTATGATTTTACGGCGAGCATGCTTATTCATCTCAGGCAAGTAGCAAGGATAACACTGATTACCNAANCGAATAATNACTGTGCTAGANTGAAACATCCCNCCCAAATTGCGTAACATAACATCACTNCCATTCTGAATTTCAGAAACGAGCCAAAACGACGACGGCTTTACTCGTCCGTAAGCAGACTGCAAANGANNGCGATGAATGTACATAATGGCTTCCTGCAACATCTTGTTATCGAAAAATAGAGACCCGCAATTGCGCATCACTGAAATAGNTTTCTCGGTANTGTGAAATTTGAATGCCTCTAGATTTGNATGAAAANGNTCTAGGAAGTTGGCGATATCGTCAGAGAGCAACAAATCGATCAACACTTCTTTCCCTGTTTGATTTTTNCCTTCTATAAAGAAGTGNGGCGCAAAATATTTCTTATGCATATGACCCTCCATTAGNGTGATAATGAACACAGCACGGAGAAAATTAGGGCTCCGTTTTCGATCAACNAACAACACCTCCTCGATATTCTGCTCNAGAGAANGGAAAAATAGTANACCATCATCAATCGTAAGTAGAGGGTAATCCAAATTATAAATCAGACCATCAAACTTTTCCTCGTCCAATACGTTATTAGCGATACGACGTCGCTTATTGCGAAANGGGGACGAATAAACTCTCCATGGGGCGATGATCGGTGAGTGAGGCGGGCTTTGAGNGCTGGTCNCAGCNGTCGAGTTATCAGTACTCTGTGGAGNNNTAAATTGAACATGNACATCAACTGGTAGTATGCTNTTATCNAAGTCGAGTCTGCGCTTAGATTTAGGTTCNCTTGGTNCCATCACNGGTCGTGGTATANCGATATTGATTGGAGTCATCACGTCNGCNGAGGGAGNNTCATNAGATTGCGCCACTGCCTCATCAATAATTGTTNCGTCATCATCACTAGCTTCCNCCTCTTNACTCTTTTCAGCTGCAATCGTAACTTCGATCAATTCNGCATCGACATCGGAATCGAAATCACCAATCGGTAATGTATCTGCTTGATTATCAGGAATCATAATTGTTGATTCGCTAACTACGTCGCTTGCTTTCTCCATTGTCGACATCCTTTTTGCAGTATAGTTTAGTTCGTATTCGAGCCTCTCTTATATAGTGAACTACATGCGCTTTGCACGCGGAGAGGGCGTGATTGTACTCGCGGCATTCTTAATAGCATTCTAATTAATGATAATACGTATCAGGAACGGATATGAGGTACGTGTCTTTTTCTATGAGCAGTCGACGTTCTAATTTCCGTGATACGACCCCGGGGCCTATCATTCGATCGGTACCAAGCACATTTTTCGATGGTGCATAGCTCAATATCTATATAAAGCATACTGATCATGAGAGTATATCAATTCGGATAGCAATGTCGAACATTGATCAAAGCGATTCGCTACCTAAGCGTAGTGTGGATCCTACAAATTATGCCACATTCAACTGCGCTTGCATCGATACCGCAAGTAGCATAGATATAAGCGAAGATGAAACTCGGACGGGTCCCATTGAACAGTACCAAGCTATGATAAATAACAGAGGAGAAAAGATTTATGAATGCTATGCGAAGCATAGAGATGTAACTGTCTCCCCATTGAATGATCCCGTTTTCTATAACATGGTACGCTATGCTCGTAGACTGAGCACATTTATGCGGTGGCCGGATAATATCAATACCTCCGGAGCCGAGCTCGCAGACTGTGGATTGTTCTATTTGGGCTATAAGGGTCATTTAAAGTGTTTCTCGTGTGGCGGGCTGTTTCAAAATTGGTTACCGTGCGATGATCCCTGGCTCGAGTATGCAAAGTTTTATCCTACGTGTCCTTTTCTCATAAAGCGCAAGGGGTTGCAATATATTCGTAATGTCTGTTATGCGACACCTAATATAAGAAGAGGCTCGACTAAATTTGATGGCGAGGTGGAATTGCGTGATGACTGTTGTACTTATGTTTGATATTTCTTTTCAAAGAATGAGTCTAGCAATCCGTGGAGATACTATTCTGGCCCAGGGGCCCTATAGAAAAGACTTGTATCTTTTTAATGACATCACAAAATTACGTATCGAAGCTTCGAATGGAGCAGAATTGACCTCGGATCAACTCTTTGTACATTCCACAACCGGGACCATTCAGAAATATCGAGCCACTCTGAAGCATGAAGGAGGTCTGGTCGTTACGTATACTCGCGACGGGATCGAGCATTATCAACCTCTGAATCCAGCTGACGAATTCGTCATCTATTCGCACAGCGTAGTTGTTCCTAATCCCGACCTTCCGCTCGTATCGTACATACTACAAGCCAGTGATCGCTACATCAAACAAAACGGTCAGATCGAACGCAAGAACCCGGATTGCGGCGTCGGATGGCAGCAAAGCGGTGTACCTCGAAACATCAACCGATCTGGAGGATTTCAGCACGCGAATCGACGCAATAACGATCAACGATATCATTGATATGCTCTTTTTTCGAAATAAAATCGTACACTATACAATGCTATTTCAATGAGACCGAGTAAAAGTTAGGAGACATGAAAGGGTCGTATGAAATGCGGTGACTATAGGGTTCGAACCTACAACCTAGATCAAGATAGTTGACCGAGTCCATAGTGATGACGTTATGAAATCTAGTTCAACGTTTAGTGTAGCGAGAATTCATATTTTCAAAAACAGCTCAGTACGCATAATCATGATGATGTAGCAATGGGCGTTATATGGGTGGATGATGTAACAATGGGAGTGGCTGATGACGTAGCAGATGATGTGGCAATGGGTGTGCTATAGGTGCGGCAATGGGCGGATGATGTGGCAATAGGCGTTCCATAGGTGCGGCAATGGGCGGATGATGTGGCAATGTAGGCGTGGCATTTAAGGCGACGTGGCCTTCTCTGATTGGACGGTACCAAAATTGCTTTATCATACTACTATCCAGTTCTAAGAATCAGGACAATCTACTTTTATCTCTAATTTTGAAAATGAAAAGGAACAGCTTATAAATTTTCGTCAATGCTTCTGATGCGCGTAGGCCTACGTTGTTACCAAATCAATGTTTGGTTTGTTTTAAATATACAAAATACAAATAAACCATACACATATATTATTTCCATATCGTCAGTCACTATATAATCAAATACCACTATTGAATTTTGGCTTAGCCTCCCCGTCTTATATAGTGCAGCCCGCGAATGGATTCAAATGTTGAATGCGGCCCGAGAGCTAAAAAGTTTGCTCACCACTGGTCTATAATGATTCTCGAGGGATCTGCCGCGACAGCTCAGACATTTTGGTACTTCCTGCGAGATGCTTATAAATAGCGTTTGTGTATTTAATAGCAGAGGCGCTGGCAGGGAGTCTCGGGTGTCGATTTTAATATCACTGTGTTAGATCGTGGTCCGGTGACCTCAAGCCCTGGTTAGTATTTAACATTTCGTATACGCTGCAGCCTTATTTGAATTAGGCCCGCGGTGGCAACCTATGCGTACATACGGCTGCATGCACCCATGAAACAGACCGTCTACACCACGGCCGAGAACCCTTTTCGACGGAAGAGCAATATTGACCCGATATGCAGTACTATAAGCACATTCAATCGAAAATCGTCACAATAAATGATTTCTCCGTGGATATAAATTGATACGTGATAGTGAGCTTGCATACTTACCAACCTACCAACCACTCTGTCAACGAACAGATTAATTAGCCGGCGACGTAGGCCAATATTGATCTCAAGTTATGGACTCACATGCAAACTTATGTACCACGCGGGTGATGATGTTTTAAGGGCTTAGCGCACCAAGACGAAGTACGATGATTTAGAAGGGAAATTGCCATTTGACGATTTATTTTCACTAAATGTGCCTGTCTATAATTTGCACACGGATGTGACTGTAATATATTGTAGCCTATATCGCACTGCCTATGAATTAAATTAACCTAAAAAGGCTACGCTCATATATATAGTATGTCTATATGCAATATGAATGCGATGAGTAAACACTGAAGCACTTTTTGTCGGGGTTGAGGAGCGTTTGGTATCCGATTTGAGGTCGTTGTTTGAATAAGTTTGAGAAGCACTGATCTACTCCTTGATCAATTCAGATGCGGGTAACATTACAAGGGCCGATGAATTCTCCGCGCAAGCTCAAGAAGACGTTGTTCTTGCTGCCTTTCGCATACTTATCTTCGTGATAGGTATTTTAGGCAATCTCCTGGTTATTTTTGTGATCCTCATCCTGGCCGAATACAAGAAAGCTGTCACTCATTGGTAGGTATAGAAAATTTAATCTGAATATGCGATGGGACTTACAAGAATTGCCGGAAATTTTCATGTCGCGAATAAAATGCAGTACTTGGATTAGCGGACACAACAAGATTCACCGCATGGCTATAAGTGCCGAGTTTCTAGATAATGAAAAATATTTAGGTGTTGATCAGAGATTGTACGAACCCCTGAAAGGTTCTGGATTCTTATCAACGCGAACGTGAACCCGAATCTATGACGTCAAGTAACGCCATATCGATAATTGAAACCTTATATTTCCCTAAAGACGTACATTGATGTTCATTGTACATTGGGTTGCCATACGTCCTCCTTTAGGAGGATTTGTCCCTCTTTTTCAGGTTTTGAAAAGGTCCTCCAAGGACGCCTAAATGTCCTCCCTTTTAGGAATTCGTCCTCCTTCAGGGCTTTAAGAGCTGAGATAGTGGATAGATCCGAGTGAAAAGGGGCATAAATGACGCTAAATAGGAAATTTGTGGTTGGTTCGAACGAAAATTTATCATTTATACCGGATTTTACTCCAGTATTCTCAGTTTGAAAATTTTGAAAAAGTGTCCTCTTTTTAGATTTCCAAAATATGGTTACCCTACTTGTACATGTACAGTATATTCTAGTCTACAATGTATTTTTAAAGCGTTCGACCATAGTATTGTAATGCAGCTAATTTTAGATTTTCGCGGGGCAATGCCGTCTGGTATAGTATGCCGCAAAGCAGGAGAAAGTTCGCAGTGAGAGTTAGAGTGTGAATGCGCAACAGTGGCCAATACGCTTGCTGTTTGCGCTACTCCTCACTTGCTTCCAGACGGCATTGCAGCGTCACAATACCAAACTCCGTTACAGTGAAAAATGCGAGTCTAATAT
>ATSW01011978.1:0-11941 GCA_000444245.1 Botryllus schlosseri | reverse complement strand
ACTCAGGCCCCCCAGAGGGTGATTTGGCGGTCTAGGGGGGCGAAAATGACGAAGGGGGTGATAGGGGGCGAAAATGGACAAAGGGGGCGACAGCGGGCAAAAATAGCGAAGGGGGAGATAGGGGAGCGATGACGCGTCAAAACGGCTGACCTCTTTTTTTAGTCAATCCACGGAAATTTAGTTACAAAAGTGTCAAATTCGACAAAAAGTTGACTTTTTTTTTAGTCAACCCGCCGGTCATTACAGTTCATATGCCCATTTTTCGGTACACAAAATTTGGGGAGTGATAATCGGTGTTGAGCTTGAAAAGGGGGCGATGGGTCGAAAAAGGTTGGGAACCACTGGGTTAGAGGTTAGTAAGTCGCGTCTGCTTTTAAATATTGATTCAATTTTATTTTACAAAATTTTAAAAGGATTTGCAGCACACCCGAGAATCCATTCCAACGCACAGTTTGGTAATCAAATATCTACTACCTCGAAGACTCGAATCACAACATGAACAAACTTTTTTATTTGCTAAGCGAGTGTATGACGCTTCAATGTATAGTTTCATCAGCTAACGCAACAAACAGGGAATGCGGAAGACTGACGAAGTTACTTGTTAATAATTAAACACAATACTAATAATGACAGTGTAGTTGACAGGGTTGTAACCAAGTCACAAGGTTCCGAGTCACGAGTATATTCCTTGTTTTATACTTTTAGATCGAGTCAAGTCGAGTCATTTACAATTCCCTACCGAGTGGTCGAGTGGTATAATCCATCGCTGCAACAACAATGGGTTGCGGGTTCGAGTCCGACGTCAGTCGACTCCAGAATTCCTACCCAAGTGTTGGAGGTTTATCTAGGCTCCTGCTGGCCATCTCATCCGTGTAAGCGGTGCCTTGTAACAGCCTAGAAGTGGGACGTGCTAAAAGTCGGCAGCTACGGAATAAATATGAAGAAATTGACCTGGTGTAAATGACCATAATAGTCGACAAACACAATGAATACCACAAACAAACAATCTTAGACCAAGTTAGACAGCGAAGGGTCGTTTTTTATTTATTTTCGGAAACAGTGTGAAAATGGAAATTGATTAGTATACCAGTTATTATAAATTCTTAGCTGTTTATGACGAATTACCATTTCACAGGCAAGCCGTTGCTCGTCTGTGCCTCACCATTCGCGCTATAGCCTACTTCTGAACAATAGCCCTACTTATGCAAATCGCGTGGTTTGGAATAAAAATGCTTGAAATTAATCATTCACGAACATCGACGAAAAGTACCAATAATTGAAGGCTCTCACGATTTTCTATTACTCATTCTAAAGGCTGGTCAGACAATACCTCACTTGCCTTCTCTGCAATATCCCAGCCAATGATATCACGACGTGGCAATTACCAGCCAACTCTATCACCATACCTGTAATTGGTTTCATTTCATTACGCGGGTATATTGNAGCAGTTAGACCTNTCTAAGTCGCCTATGCTTGTTTGCATGCTTTATATTTTAAATATTGATACATTTATTTTACTAAATTTCTAAAAGATTCACTGCACACCTGAGAATCAATTCCAGCGCAAAGTTTGTGAACCAAAGATCTACTATCTCGAATCACAACATGAACAAACTTTATTATTTACCAAACAGGATAAGGACGGTTCAANACATAGTTACCAAAGCTAACTAAATAAACANGGAATGAGAAACTCTGACAAAGATAAGTGTTAATAATTAAATACGATAGTNCCTGGATATGTAGACCTCCGCGATGTGTCACTCGTGTTTAGGTGGACAGGAAACAATGACAGCAGAAGCTTTACTCTCGGGAATAACCGTGAAGGATTCGATTCCTACCAATCATTTCAATATGAATATACTATACAATTGTATATTGAATTCTGTATCGCAAAAATGCTCTTCAAATTCTACCAATGTGTTGTGTCATTAATATTTACATTTCAGAATCATGAATAAACTATTAGCCGGCGCTCTCGATCACCGAAGCACGATTTTGACATATCGTCATCGCCTCCCAACACATGCCATTTCATGTTAGACTTCTATAGTCCTTTTATTAGCGCTTGGCATGGATGAATAGTCCATTGACTAAATATGCGCTGGATTTAGTTTTCATTTATGGCCGGTGACTAATTCTAATTTCTGCTGATACAGCCGAATTCTTTAACTTTAACTTATACGACCGGAGTACTACAGTGAGTTGTGTGCACGATTTAGTCAGATCTGGGGTGGAGATTGAGACGATCTTCATTATTTTGATACGGCACAGGTCGGATTGGAGCCATATTGCATTTTGAAGAAATAGGATCGCAGTCGGACTAGAGAATTAGTCAATCTGCCCCAAACCACCTTTCATGTTATCTTATTCTGTTGCTTTGCATCGCAGTCAGTGTGAATGTCTCATAAAATACTTCTTCTCTAGGCCAAGTAGGATGTCTGATTAAAACACTACTCCAATTCATTTCGATCCTCCCCTATATCTTTATTGTATCCAAATCCTGCGATGTTGTGATCGTGCTATCTTGCAATGAAGCAATATGATATTAGGACAGATTTGGAGATTTCAATTGTTTGCTAAATGTATGCGAACCTTCGACCTCATCGTATTTTTGAATTTTTTGAGTTTTTGAAAGTACTTTTTAGATCNCATGTTCTACTTCAACTGGAAGTAATTTTATGGAGGTCTCTGAAATTGCGACTCACTTGTAAGTGATTAAAATCGTAAGGGGTTACTGCTAATCCTTATAGGATGCCGAGCATGCTTTGACCATATCTGCATTTACATTTGGAAACATTGCCAGCGCAGTGTCTCAATGATTTCGGACATTGACAGTCCGTCGGCAATTACACATTGGTATTAGATATTGCATTACACACAGAAACAGGATTTACACAGAGGTTATCAGTAACGAAGTACTTCTACTTTTTTGAAGCACTCAAATAGTTTTCCGCTACTTGGGTACTTACTCAAGTATATCAAATTTCCCGCTAATTCTACTTTTACTTGGTAATATTTTGTGATCTATTTACTTACGTTTCGCTATTTTCAGTTTGTCAAGTAGAAGTAGTTTAATCCTCCAATCAGGAAGATAGATGGGGAATTTCGGGGCTGTTTTCACGGAGTAGCAACATTCTCTTTTCAAAAAAGTTGAGTAAAGCCCAAAATTTTCGTCACGCTTCGCGCACAGTGGATATGGAGTGACCAGTATGATTTCACGAAAGTATCGGTGAATATAATTTAGCTAGCGGTTTGCGTGGTTCCGTTCTCACCGCATTTTTGACCAAACGAAATATTTCATCACAGTATATATGGCCGGCCCTTCATAACGTTTGAAACTGATGTTTCGCAATCTAGCATTTGCTTATCATATCGTAATCTAGCAGTCCATGGCGTGTACTAATCTGGAAAAGTGGACTCTGATTTATTTTAGATTTAGACCTGTTTTAGCATACCACCCTTGAAACTTTTCTAGAATAAAGTCTGTTCCGCGTTCAGAAGTTGTATTGTTATTTCACTTTCAATTCCCAGTATCATAATTTGAGTTTTACTTCATATTTCTGGAGATTATACATGTTGAAGTATAGCAGAAAATGTAGTAATGCCTTTAATTTCCGGAAATAAAGCTACACCATGTGATATTTTTACGATCCACCATATTTATATCAACGTTTACTAATCGGGCAAAGTGTTTACAGCGTATCCTATACAACTTATCTGTATTGCTCTTCGAATAAACTACGGGCCTTATAATATGGGGGAAGGCGCCATGCGGATACGGGCTGTTCGAGTAAACAGAGGATTAGTATCGCATTTCCAAATCAATACTCCCATTTTCATCCCATGATGCGGACGAACGCTTATGCTGTCGAAAATTGGATACCTCCTGGTTTGCATCAATATGAATCAAGCTCTGTAATTTTCGCATAGCTCAATTTGCAGCTTTTGACAATCCATGCGAACGAATTACGATCGTTTTCACTACTACTTACTTGCTTCAGTAGATTTACAGTCAGTCAATTCTACTTTTACTTCAAGTAGTTTTGGTTGCTTATGGAAGAAGTACTTCTACTAGTACATGAGTGGATTTTTTCGTCACTTCTTCTGCTTCTACATGAGCAGCTTTCTTTAGTACTTTGACCACCTCTGCTCGAGGGTGGAAGAAGGTAAGGCTGTCCTATTCTTAGTAGGTACTGATCCGGCTCCGATCCGACTCCGGCCACATCAGAAAAAGTACTGATCCAGCTGCAATCCGGCTTCGGTCCATGCTCCGACCTATTTGACAGGCGTGATTGGCGACACCGCTTGATCGATTCTTTCGTCCCATGTAGTTCAGGGTTAGCGTAAGGTTTGTCAGCGGTGATCTATAAGATCAGAGTTGGCGTTAGCTGAAGTTTAGGCATATATGGTAAAATAAGTCAGCATGGGTTCTCAGGTTGGTACCGAAGTGCTAAAGAGGGTTGATTAACGTGAGTACCGAGTAATGTGTGCAGTCTGTAGGGCAGCGATTCATCGCTATTTGATTAATTTACTACCGTGCAACAATGTATGCTTCGTTTAATCTGTGAACACTTTTTCTGCGGCCAATTTAATTGTGAGCAGTAAAACACGCAATCCTTGAGTGACTGGTAGCTGGCACAAGTCACACCAGCGTATTGCGAACAATCGACACAAATACAAGATAGAGCGATTTGGTCGATACCGATTAGTTGTTGACTTGCAATTGACTCCTGAATTTTGCTCCGATTCATGAGTCAGTCCACATTTCCGAAACGCCGAGTCAAGTAAAGTCACTATTGCAAAGTGACAAGACTTAAGTCATGACATACCAAAAGTTTACTCTACTCTGAGTCAAGCCATTACTCGGGTCATCCCAACACTGATTACAAGTAGAAGGATAGTGATTGGCAAGACATGTCAAAACTACGTCAACTGGAACTAACAAAAATGACGATCGGAAAGGTGCTCAAGTAAGTAGCGTTATCAAAAATTAGATTTCATCGAAATTCCTATACTTTTAGCATTTAGTAGTGGGTCCGAAATCGCAAGATGCATCAGCGCGTTTGACAAACAACAACTAATAACAAGACATATTTGCTGCAATAAGAGAATTTCAGGCGTAAACATGATCGAAACATCCAAATCCGCTTTCTTCTTATAAAAATTCAAATTATAGGAAATTAAGCATTTCTGCTTAAAATCCGTCAAAGAAGTGCAAGTAGTTAGAATACATAACCATAACCACTTTAGTAAGTAGCGCAAGAACCGATCGAGATCGTGGATAGATATGACGTTTGTAATTGCATTTGTAATTGTGAATATCCATTTTAAGGCAGTTCATTTCTTGCCGTAGATCAGCAACACCAGGACCGTAACTGCCGCACCCCAAATCCCCAAATTGAGGGGAGGCGAACTCGAAGGGGTTCCAAAGTTCTTTCGTGAATTGATATCAACTATAAAGTATTTCTTTGAAAATTTATGCTAAATATCTTGATTATTGGGTACCCTTCCCCCACAAAAAATACGCTTGATTAGTAGAAATGTGCACAAGCATAGCAGATGAGAGGTCACGAAAAAGCATCATGTAACGAAGTCATTATACCAAAGGGTCCGCTCAAAGATGTTTAATTATTTTTAGGGGTCCTACCTTGTCCAACACACCTCACTCAGATCTGCCGGTAAATCTGATTACGTGAACCGAGAGAGAATATAAAATTGATATCAACATATATAGGCCAACAATTCTCCATCATATTGACCGATTCAATCATGAATTATAGAAATTTTTCGTGATTGACGGGTTTAGGCGAATTCAGATAACTGACTAAAAAGTAAACCCAATGCGGCTGATAAGTAGAGACAAAAAGCGTACAGCCTGAGGTGTTCTGGGGCACGAATCCCCCAGATGTTCGGTTTATCACCCTATGGGGGGCCCAAGACCAACGATTGGGGGTGGGGATGACGAAGTATTGTTACGGTCCTGAGCAGACATGGGGTGATTACTTCATGAATGCAATTGACTGTGATTACGATTACTTCTGAGTCGCGCGATTACGATTACGATTACGGCAAATTCTGGAAGTAGTCCATTACGATTACGATTACATTGGAAAAGTAATCACGATGACATTTATTTTGCTTCTTAGAACTAATCTTGGAAGATATATTGAAGACAACGTTATGTGTTATGTTCGTGCAGTTTACGTTGATATCGTTTCTCTTTTATTTGTCTAGGATTAGTAATTACCGCCAATCATTATTTCCTCGTGTGTCGTGCTTGTATTTATACCCTTGTGCTCTGTTCTCTATCGTATTTTCGTTTACCTTCACTCTGGTGTGGCGAGATAGCGCAGTGGTATAATCCGCGGCTGCAACACCAATGGATGCGGGTTCGAGTCCGACCGAGGTCGACTTCAGAATTCCATTACCTAAGTGTTGGAGGTTTACCTAGGCTCCTCCTCGCCACCTCATCCGCGTAAGCGGTGTCTTACAAAAAGCCTAGAGGTGGGCCGTGCTATAAGCCGGCAGTTACGGGAAATAATGAACAATATCGGCCTGGTGTAAATGACCATAGTAGTCGATAAACACCATGAATACCACAAAACAAACAAACAAACAAACCTTCACTCTGGATCGTGTCGCCAGTAGAGCTGGGCAAAATCGAGTACCTGGGTGATTCGATTCTGAATCACGTAATATGCTTCGAGTCGAATCGAGTAATCGAGTATCTCTCATTATGACGTCACAGCAGAATGCAATATATCAAGTTCGAATATGTACCTTTTATGCGACCAAAAAGAATATAATTCTTGTTAACCAGCACCTTAAAGATACTTTACTAATTTTCGACCATACCGATTTTATTGCACTTGGTGACAATATCGTGGGATGATCAGGACTTCGGAAATGTGCTGTTTCCGGTAACGTTCGTAACTTTGTACTATATGTTTTGTATGCTACTATGCGGCCAATCAATGTTTCAAGGCTTCAACAGTGAAAATTAGTATCTAAACTATAATTCTCGTTGATAAATTAATTTTCAGTGGCGAGGAGCGTATAATTTCAGTACTCGAAAAAATCGTATTTTACTACTCGACTCGAATCATTATAATTAATACTCGATTCAGATTCGAGTAGTCGAATCATTATAATTAATACTCGATTCAGATTCGAGTACTCGAATCATTGTGCCCAGCCCTAGTCGCCAGTCTTAAAGTTATTCTGCTGATAATATACCGATTTCATATTGCAACCTCGTCGTATGAGTTATTGTTCAAACAAGATCAAGAACATAACAATTGGTGTCAGAAGTCGGATTCATAGTTATTTCTGCGACGAATATATATCATAGAATCGGGTATTTTGAAAATGCTTGAGAAGCAGCAAGAGATGATGATGCAACAACAAGCTAAGCATGACGAAGCAATGGCAAAAGTCATGACAGAGATGGCGCAATTAACGAAGAGGTTGAGTCCCGGCACGTCAACACCTGGAGCCGCCGCTCCCAAGTTTGATCCGTTCGTAAAGTCAAAGGAGAAATGGGACCAATATCTTCAGCGATTCAACCATCACCTAGGAATTTACGGCATTTCCAACATGGAGAAAAAAGAGCGTGTCTACTCTCATCAGTTGGACCAGAAACATACTCGCTCCTACGTAATTTGTTTGGTGCTGCTGATGTCAGTGCGCAAACCTTCGATGCGTTGACTGAGAAGCTGTCTACATAAACAATAACACGCTGTCCGATTTCACGCTACGATTAAAAAACCACCAATAAGGAACGTGTATTTGCTCGTCCAATTCAAAATGGAGACGGTGTTTCTCGGCGTGCAGCATTCGCACCTCCAAATCAACATGTGCAGCAATGTCACGTTCTTGACCTCTGGCGTCGTTTATATATTCGTGTCATGACTAATTAGTAGGGCAAGTTTTTGCAGCTTTTG
The DNA here is from genome assembly GCA_000444245.1 of Botryllus schlosseri. Classification (NCBI taxonomy): domain Eukaryota; kingdom Metazoa; phylum Chordata; class Ascidiacea; order Stolidobranchia; family Styelidae; genus Botryllus; species Botryllus schlosseri. The sequence goes on along the minus strand of ATSW01011978.1, from coordinate 3,995 downwards.
CAACTTTTTTGTACAGCTGCTGACAGCTTCGTAGATTCTCAGAATCTATATACGATGATATTTTAGGCAGTTTAAAAGGATTTTATAGTGCAACGTTTTGCAAATTTTCTCTGTTCTCTATACCATATTTTACTGCAAGTTTGATCTAATATTGCGTAAAAATGTGAAGGATCGATTTAAAAACATGCTATAAACTATTCTTAGTATGGTTCTATTCTCATTTATTTGCATAACAAAGACCTACATGATGGGTTAGCTGCATCTCACTGTTATCTATGACACAATGGCTTGTAAGCAAGAAGTTCAACTATCCTCGCCAAGCACGACCTTGTCCGAACAATATGTAAATAGGTCGCTTTATTATTTCTGTCGTTTAAATTTGAGACGATACCGTGGAAAATTACATTTTCACTGGGTCACGTTATTCGGGCTATTGATTTTGTTAAAGTCACCAAGAGTGAGTGTTTCTGCAACGCTCTGAGTCAAGTTTGCAGATCTAGGGAGTTCCGGGTATGTTATTGGACTTTTTTAGGGAGAGAAGGTTATCGCTATGCTGTTTGGCTTTTTGGGAGAAAAATATATTACCGCATTGCGTAATTTTCTTGCTGTGTACCAGCAAAAAATGTAATTTTGGCGGTCTTGCCAGAATGTCCATGAAATGGCAAAGTAACAAATTTGACAGCTCTGCAGGAACTAGGTTATACAACGGAGCCTTTCGAGTATCTCATACCCTACTAATTCAACTAAAATTATAAATGCAACTTTTTACTGCAACCTTTGTCAAAATTAAGTGCAATTTTCTCGCTATGTTAGTGCATTAAAAACTTGGCCTATACTAATTAATTAAATTGCTAAATTCCCGTAGGTAGCCTATCAATCCCGTTTTGTGACATGCATGGTGATAATTATTTTTCGAACCACACAATTAGCCATCGCTGTTGTGCTGAAGACGAAATTGCAGTAATTACTGAGTAACCGCGACATATCCGGCCTTCCCTGATTCGACGCCTATATAGCATATGTGTGAAGATAAACATTGAACATGGTTAGCTAGAAACGTTGGTTCCAACGAGGCAACAATTTTTAATTTTGTGAACGATTATGTGAAAGAAGAAAATACATTATTGTAGAATATGCAGGGTAAGTACGAATATCATTGAAAAAATCATCTTTTGACTGAATAATTTATCGGGCGTCGCGTGATTAGAGCCAACTTACGAACCAAGCCGAAAGATTTAATGGATAAGTCCGCTGCACGCCGTTACCCGCGACTCACACTTGCGCAGTAAGTTTAACGAAATAAATGGATACGTCAGGCGTACGCGTTTTGGGGAAGTGTGCTGTTTCGTCCTGGATGCTGCTCATCACAGCCGTCGAAAAGACCACGCAGACTGTTAGTGAGTTTGCGCACAGTCATGATAAAGCAATGACAACAATGGTGGTGAGTATTCCCACCTGTCATGCGGATACCGAGGTTCGATTACGCGATGGAGGGTCATTTTTTTAAACCAGCCATATTACCGCGTTGAGGAAATGACAACATATATTGCGACACAATGAAAATCATACGACAACTGCAAAATCTAATAGATTAGTTATATAATATTCATCAACCTGAAATATCATAACAGTGAACTCCTTGACAACAATAAGTAGAGACTATTGTCTTCACCATATTTGAGAGTACATAACTGGCTAACACGAATGGCTTTTGATATAATGGCAGGGAATAGATGATCAGCGAACCGGTGATGATAACAACATATAGTGGGATTGCAATGTGCCACTGTTCAAATCGGTATCAATGAGTTTATGAGACGGCATTGTCGCGCTGGTTGAGTTGAATAATCGATATTAATAACAGATATCCACAAATTAAAGTGTCTCTATAAAAATTTGGCCGATTCTCAACGACCAATCTCGCTTATTGGCTACGGTACCATACACAGTGACCTTGGATATGTAAAAACTATCACAGGATTTTTGCAATAAATTCAACAAGTATTACATACATATCAACAGATATCTCTGGCACAGTGTTAACTCAGAATTGCGACCCATACTTTATTAACACTTGAAGGGGTAAATATTTGACTTGCAGCAACTCGCAACTGTTAGTCTGTAATGATGGTATTTACTACTATCCTCGTGCCTCGCGCTAATCGATCTGTTGTAACGAAAATATTATGCCGGGTCAGACGGTCGGATACACTGTATGTCTGCCACTACACTGGCTTTCAAACCAGGCTTTTGGTTACGTAACAATTATAATGCGAAAATATTAATCCACGACGGCTTGTGAGAGACAAAGTTATTGTCAAAGCTCGATTAGTGGTGCGTCGTAACTCAAACAAGTTTTTACAATTGCGTCGTATCAGGTTCATTTGAATTATTCCACGTCGGTAAAACTAACAATTATTTACGATATTTATCCGACCTCATCCGGATCATCATCCGCACTGCAATTGCTTTTAATTCGCACAAGTGCGTACCATCCCAAAGGTTGAAAAGCACTGAAATATATTATAACAAACATTATTTTTCAGGAGACCGTTTGGTATATTGTAATGATGTACCAAACCTTCTTTTAGGAGTGGTTCTGCCTGAATATAATCATCAGGAAGTGAGGCGATTTATAGATAGTTATTAAAACGTAGATAAAAGTGTGGATAACTTCGTAATGGCAATCAACTTGGCCTATTTCTAAAGAACACTCGGTTACTCTGAAAGAAAATATGAAAATATCGAGCTTCTTATGAACAACTAAAAATATGAGCGGTATGGTCGACAAATCTGTGTTGACTTGAAAATAGTGAGCTTTATACTTGGTCAACCATCTTAATACACACGTCCGTTCACACTTTCATTTTGGTGGCTTGCGGTGGACCGCCAAACAAGTCTGTGCTAACACAAGGACTTAGTGTACTATCTAAAAATAGTACTTTTCGAAATTTCATGCCGGCAACGACATATTGTGTTATATGATAGCTGATATAAAATGTTCTTTCCAATTCACTAGTTTCTGATTATTACCCCTGACGAGTGTCACCCGAAAATATTCATATATTCTTGGGAGATAGCGTACGGGTGAGCGTTGCCGCCACTTGAGCATGCGGCCTGGGTTGAAGTTCGGCCGTCGGCGGTTGTTTTGGGCTCCTCTTTCCCCGCGTCGATGTGCTTACGGCGACAAAGAAGCCCAGTAAAAGATCCGATGAAGAATGAAGGAAACAAACAAAGTAAGAAAGACAGACAGACTAACACGTACCGACGAACATCGAAACATCGTAAAAACTATAACATCGGGCCCTGGGCCAAGATGTTTGCCAGATCAAGAGACCGCAACTAGTTGTTTCGGCATGCTCATGTCTGTTCATTGCATCGTATCTTCTATATCGAATTTTACATTCTGTAACTGTCTTGGGCGGAGGAAAATAGAATCTGACGATTATTGATTATTGATTTAATATACAATTCAGCTATATACCAGACTAGAGAAAATCAATCAAGAGAAAATTTTTTGGCATTATTTTATAACCAAATTTGCGTATTATTCCGATTACGGATCTGGCAATCATACACGCATAAATTATATTTGTGAATACATATAGCTTCTCATTAACTTCAAGATGTGAGGTAAATTGTGATCTAATTGTGCTGTAGAATCTAAAAGATTTCATTATTACTTTAGAATGCACAGACATTAAACGTCCGTACGACTAGCACAAACAGTGAATTTAATAGTATAGCTTACGATTACATGGTAATAATGTTCTGCGGCCCGCAGCAGTTTTTGATGTTACAATGCTGCCGGTTATACATGGGAGGAGGTTGGGAGCCCCTGATCTATATGTACCGCCAGAGCCCACCATAACTATTACCAATTTAATAAACAATACAATTTAGTTTACAGTGTTGAGAAACATCTCATAAAATGCCCTACTACAGTGGTTCTCAACCTTTTTGGCTTCGCGGACCCCTTTTGACCGTCACGGACC
>ATSW01011977.1:0-12263 GCA_000444245.1 Botryllus schlosseri | reverse complement strand
GCCGTGTTATATTTGGCATATGCCAAAAACAGATTATTTTTGGCATTTATCAGATTTTATTGATGGCAATTTTGGCATCGTCATGAATTCATATTTATAGACTCGAATAAGCCACATAAATTGCTTCAGTTTGGTGTTTCTTATGAAACGGAAGTCACAAAACATGCAGTATCCACACTCTGCCATCAAACAGCAAGATTTAAATCCAAATTGAGAACGATGTTATAGACCAAATTTATTCAATGCAAAATCGAGTGCTTCTGTAATATCTATTCTCAATAGTCGATTCACTATGCACACAACAATACCGGCATTCACACTGGTCACATACTTACCATAACAATTCAAAAATATTTCTGATACGTTTGACTAGCAGCGGTCACTATCCAACAAATGATTAGAAATCATGAGGAAATGTAATTATCAATATAATATGAAAAATCATCCACCCGTCAATGAAAAACTACGAAACGACTGCATGATGTATGGTGCGTATGGATCTGGAGGCCTTTTGCACAGGCGGCGTTATTTTTTGCATATACCAAAAATACCCAAACAGCTTATTCTTGGCATTTCAAAATTTTTAATTTTGGCAGTTTTGGCATTTGGTTTCCGAAATGCCAAAAATAACACGGCCTGCTGATTGGCTTGCGTCCGTGCAATGCTTTAGGAATGATAGCGAATGTATGGAAAGAGGGAGCATGATGATCGCGGCGAAGTCCACGAATTCTCCGTTGTGAGCAATGCCGTATCATTTGAAATTGTAGCAGGATATATTGATGGATATTAGTGCGGGGAAACAAACTCAAGGATCAGTGAATTTTGGCACCCCAGATATGTTTTCATAAAAACTCACATGACGTGACGGAGATGTTATATTTTGTCCCTTCCGTTTATGAGAGTTTATATATATTACCATAAACCGAGTAAGCGGGGAATGTCCAAAATAAAGCAAAATTCGTTTTTAAAAAAGTGGTCGCAGCACGGAGATAGAATGAAGCTATACGAACACACACACTGGAATAACTATATAGCGACCTCAGATAACACAACGTAACCAAAACATAATGACAGCGATCCGGCTAAAATTATGTGGCTAAACTAAATAGACGATGTCCGATCTATAATTATTAGTACCGAAAATTCACGAGATGCCTAATTGATGATTGCTACTGCTGATTTCATGCAGTGATGATGACACCCAAGACTGCAACCGATTGCCCGTACCACGTAGACCCTCTCGGGCCTACAACCGCTTGTCCGTTTTGTTACTGCACTTGTATGCTACGCCCGGACTATGCCAACGATTACTGCCACGGTTAATTGTATACAAATATGTACAAACTTTACATGATTTCATCTACTCTTTCTCATTGTCCTGCAAGTCGCTCCTTGCTTCGAAATACAGAGGCTGGATACGGCTCCTTGATTGACTGGTTCGGGAATCATCAATGAAATCAAGAAATGAGACATGATATTTACATCAATGCAGCGGTTCTTAACCTAACTAACAAACCCGCAGAACAGTTATGCTGGTCTGCAAGCATTCGCGGAACCCCAAATTTTCGCACAGCCATAAAAACAAAAATCGACCGCAGTATTCATTTATTACATTTCTGAAGATTGCTTGTTCGCAAAATGATCTGCATTGGCGGAGTGCTAAAAAATCATTACAATATGATTTCCGCTAAAAAACGAAAACATTATAATGAATATTCATTGAAAATTTGCTGTCCCCTTTCAGACACCAGTTAAGAAATGCGAGGCTTCACGTTGGAAAGTGTCATCGTCATGGTCCGTTGAAACGCAAGCGAGATACAAATTGCTCGATTACGAAATGAGACAGAATTGCCATTTTAGAAAGACCTCACCTGCTTACGCCATTGCACACGATGTAACACAACAACGGTCAGAATTCGACTGCTGCCCGGCCTAAATGTCTCCAACAAATGATGGCCGAGACGAGCGTATCATCACAGAGCATATGAATAAGTTGAGTGTGTGTTTTGACATTGAAACACAACTCATAATACTGGCTCAGGGAGCCCCTAGTGTTCCATGGCACACCGGTTGAGAACCACTGAAATACATATGGTTGGTTTATTAGCAATTTTATCAGTTCAATATACGACAAAAATGCGATACAAATAGAAGATAGGAAGGTGTCGAAGCGACTAGGAGTAGTCTTTGGAATCAGACATACACCTTGGCCTAGGCCAGTGGACCCAACCTTTTTCGACTCATCGCCCCCTATCAATCTTGAAACAAATTTTCGCCCGCATATTTACAAACTAGGAAAAGAGGACATAAAAACGGGAAATTTAGTCACTTGACTCTGATTGCTGGTGAATTTACTAAAAAAAGGTCATTTCTGAGGTGGCAGGTGCTCGGAAAATCGGTTTGCACGTCTACTTTCCGATGAGTTGACCTTTTTTTCGCATCATAATAAGAATAAGCCGCCTTCACATGCATTTTTTGACCGTTGTAATTAAATATATCTCACTGGACGTCCCAACATTATGGCCCCCATAGCCCCCCTGTCGCCCCCTTGGTTCTCAAAATCGCCCACGTTGGTAGGTAACGTAGGTAATGTAAAGAGGAGGCATGCACTGCACACTGAATGAAAAGTAAAGAATGTTGGATGGAAAAAAAGCAAGCGAACAAAAAAGGGGTGGCATGTCATGGAAGGCGAGCTCGATAGGCCAGGTCGTGGTCTGGTAATCTTAAGGACGTACTAGTATTAATTTGGTAGTAATTGCTTGTATTTCGACTTGAATATGGACATGCTTGTCGACTGTCCGATGGCCGGCGCGACACTGTTCCACACCTCAGGTCCGGCATATTTGAAAGAGCGATGATCTTTTCGGTCGATCATATGATATATGGACGACGTGGACGCGCGTGTTTTGTACTTGAGCGCTTTTGATTCCGAGGTAAAGAAGTCATTGAAATATTAGGGGCAATGACCGCAGTGGAACTGATACATAAACTTGGCGATTTCTAGTTTCCGCATATCTTCTATGTTTAGACACCGAATCTCTTCAGCAGCGACTTGTTGGATGGACAACCATGCCCCTTTGAGGCCCTAGCTACTATACGGAGTACGTTATGTTGTATTTTTTGCAGTGGCCCGAGTGCAGTCTTACTGGCGGCCCCCTAACAGAGGATGCCATATTGTAACTTCGATTGAATTAAGGATTTAAAAAGTATCAGAAGAACCCAGCCTGGCATGAAGCGTCTAAGGCTGTAGAACAGGCCACACATCGGTGAATATTTTATAGGACTGAATATGACTCTTCAAGGACATGTCCGAGCTCAGTAAAGCCCGAGGTATTTGGCATTTTCTGTTTATGAAACGGGCTGACCAGCGATGTTAACGGTTAGGTTATTTTTTGAATTTACTGTCAGCAATTGGGATTTCGAGGCGTTTAATATTTATCATATTGGACGTAGAATTTGCATTTCGATTTTAAACCCAAGCCCGTGTGTACGGCACTACACACGACATGAAACCAAGGCATTCCCAATTCAGATAATGATCACGCCTAATTGCCTGCATCAAATAATGGCGCATGCCATTACAAATCGTAAGCATGCATTTTGTGTCTGTTGACATCCCTCGCAACACCTGAGACTGACTTGCGGAACCCGTGGTGTTCTGTGGAATCGGTAAACAATCACTGCAATAGGGGGTATTAGGCTCTTGTAAACCGAAAATGTGACATCGTGAGTGAATTTGGCGTCACAATGAAAATATCGAGGCTGATTCAAAGCGCATTACTGGGCCATGAGCGAAATAAAATTATATTTTAGTAACCAGTACCACAGTAGCTTTCGATTGATACGAGTTTACTCAAATCACGTTCTCGGAAATCCAGTCCAAATGGGTCCTTTATCCCCCGTGGCCAAATTGCGAGAATGACGTAATCCAAGCGCAGTTTTCCCGCGATTTCGTTGCGTCAACACCACTTTGCGACACTTTTTTCTCACAGCTGATCCCCAAGATGGCGTTGAGACTCAACATCGATCTATTAGTGCTTAGACTGAGTTGCCAGATTTCCAGCAAGCAGTCGACAGGCTTGCTGGTGCGACCACGACCAGCTGTACCTCCTATATAGCTCATCACAGAAAATGAGGGAAATACATATGGGGCAGGTGGGTTAGTGCGTGGTACTTATCGCCATGACCTAATCGGACATACTCCTTCTAAAGCCTGGAACTGCGCCTTGCATTATGTCCCGAAATATCCAGCCCCCTGCAGACGTATCAACCCTGGTGAAAAAGCTCTTATCCATCTCGAAAATACCCAACAACCCGATTAGATGTTCGTAGCGTTGAGAAATAGTCTGGAGCAGTGGCTCTCAACCTGCGGTCCACAGATCGGTGTCCGTCCGTAGCAAGTTTCCTGTCGGTCCGCCGAATATATTCGAATTATATCTCAATTGCAAAATGCAAGAAGTTGAACGTTTTTATGTTAATTAGAAAAATAGAATATCGAATTGTAAATTGATTTAGACGTTTAGAACGTATTATTCTGCATTGTGTCGTAATAGAGTTCATATGGCGTACGTCACAATAGTGCAAGTGTTGTACGAAACCGTTTTAAAAGTAGGCTACACTGCAATTCTTTAGATAAGTTAGAAGTGAAAGCTACAGAGACTTTTACATAAACTTCTTCAAATTCCAACAGTGTAAGTAAACGACACTTAGCAATATAATAGAGGTTTTAGCAAACAATAGAGTCGCATTTCTTTCGGAGGACAGAGACCAATCACAATAGACATTTCCGTGACCTTTGACACGAACCAATCAGGTTGCTGCAGGATGTAAACAAAGAACAAGGCCGGACAAGCTTACTATGAGCTCTTATGGAAAAGGGCTGAAAAATGAAGGTTTTTAGCAAAATTACATTGAATTGGGAATAAATGGCTTTGGTGAATGGATAATANCGTAGAGCTAGTATGTATTTNCAGTGTTCTAACCTACAATAAACATGAATGGTAGCAAGCACGCATCAGCATGGTAGGCTATGCCCNAANNAATGGATTTCGGACAACTTTTCGGANGAAGCAACTATTACTGTATTATNCTTAGTCGTATACTATAGNATTGCCGTACCGAATAGCATGTATCAGAGGAATCTTAAGTCAGGATATGTAGGGTATTCGTATTCGCTCAGTGTCATATGCGTTCTATTTATAGAATCGTATATGGTAGTCTACAGTCCGTATAATTATTTAGCAGATGACTGTTACACTCGACTCTTGTCTGCATATTCAATGATCATATTATTATGATATATGTTAAGCAACATGATCCGTTCCCAGCTGAAATCGTCATTTTTTGTTCTAGCTCATGTATTGAATCAATCAGGATAAATGCCGGATAAACACTGTGCTAATAGCCTGTGTAAGTGTGTAACTTGGAGATGGCTACCCAGACCGTTCCTGGTGTGTGCGTTCCTGGTGTGTACCATTCTCAGAGCCGATGTCATGCATGGAAGAATGTAAAATCTGGATAAAGGCATGTGGACTTCCTTGTAGCACAGCTGGACATTGGACAACTACATAATTCTAGTTGTCTAATTTCATTAAATTAAAGCGAAATGCAAGTAATCTAATTCTAATCTAATTTGTGAAACGTTTCTATGCTCTAATTTTAATTCTATTCTAATTTGTGAAAAAGTCTTATGTTCTAATTCTAATCTATTTTATTGTTTTCCTTAAAATACCTCGTTGTCCGCGGCATTTTGCTGTGAGTTAACAAGAATATCCCTCTCGCGCAAGGAAATCTAGTGCCAATCCACCGTCGCATTACTTACACCGTACTTACAATCATAGCAGTAATTGTGACTAATATTAGCCATGCCTCAGTGCCACGCCGAAGCCGTTTCAGCTACAGCGCGGAATAGTGTTGTTGGGCACAGGCGAATATCATATTTTGAAACAACAACAATAATAATTCGAAACTGAAATCAATTTTAGCATTTCAAAATGCTTTACTCCGCGTTCTTCCAAAATCACAAATCAGATCGCCGGCCACATGTGGATTGAATTTGACGCCACGTGGTAACTTAGTTCGACTTGGACTTCGGTTGAGACTATATCTGCGTGTATACTTGAGTAACATCAATTTCTACATTTGATACTTCCGTTGATAACGCAAAATGTTGACGACTCATTGCATTTTTGGATTCAGCAGCCCAAATCACCCGAAATGTGATTCAACAACAGATACAAATTGCTGTTGAACAGCGCATCAAGGTTCGCATGTCAAATGGGAAACAGAATTCATAGCTAGGCGTTGGTGAATGATCAAAGCTGATCCGTGCAAGCGGTGTTTTACAACAAGCTTCAAACGAAAGTGGCTCATGCTAAAAGTCGCCTGCTAAAGGATATATATAAAGAATAGCCCATCGATTGATGGTTGTTGCGGTTTAGTATCCATGTTGTTTCTACATATATGATCATTTAACAACAGCCGATATTGCTTATTGTGATTCGTGAGATGAGACTTATCGCTCGGTCCACTTTGGTTCTGTTTTTTTTTATAAGACGTCGCCTACGCGGATTGGATAACGAGGATGATCCTAGGTTAGGGTTAGCATATTTTTGCGAGGTGAATTCTGGACAGGCTTTAGCGCCCAGTAGCGGATTTTAAAATGTAGTTTGGCACATTGTCTATCAATATGACGTCACACTACCAAAGCATTGCCTATCGACCAGAGGGGGTCACGATCGGATCAGCAGTCGCTATAATGTTACGTCTGTGCATATATGTGGTTGTGTGTTGTAACCATGACCGAAACTTCATTTCTTCAGCTCCCTCCCATCAAAATACTGATCCACTGATTTTGAGCCCACCATATGGTAATCGATGTACCTTCTGGGGGGATTACTATATACATCTGGTTTCTATATGCGTCTGGTCGTTAAATGTTGTGACTGAAATCTGTCTATAATATTGGTTCTTATATGTATTACTAAAAACATTCTCCTCTCTCCGCGCACACGAGCATAGTTAGCGGTAGGGCTGGTGGAGAATGTGATGACTTCGAAAATGCAGGAAACGTAATTATACATCGTGAAGCCATGTCATATCACACGGGTAAGACTATTTATGAGCGTTAATAACGGTCCGCACCGAAAAGTTGCACATCGGGTGGTCTTCAACCTTTTATGGTTGCGACTCCATTTCTAATTTGAAAATGTTCTGTGGCCCCGCCAGCTTAAAATTTGATAAGGTTATTACTGAACAACGGTCAGCACCTTTGCCCAGACTTACTCACGGCCTATTTTGGAAGCTGATCACGTTCAACATCTTCGCGAACCCCAGAATAAAGTAAAATGACCCCCAGGTTTAAAGCCACTATCTTTGACTAAATCATCTAAATGGCCTTAACCAACACTGGCCATTTACCGTTCTCCCATTATTTTGAATTCAATTAGACTTATGTCACTAAATATTGTTTATTTTTATTTATTTTTATTGCATGTTTTGCGAAGTCGGAAGTGGTTCACATATTAAAATCAATGAATGTGGACACTAAATTGGCATACATATTTGGCATAAATATGCCCAAAGTAATATCGTTTATACTGATATACAAAAAAATTCTGATCCTATTTCAAACCTTCAAAATTCCGGAAATTTTGGCATATTTCATAATTTCCTCTAGGACGCTGCTTGAACAGTGAAATTCCGGACGTATGGCAACCCTAGCCTGGGTAAACCTCCAACACTTGGGTGGGAATTCTGGAGTCGATCCTACTTGAACCCGCAACCGAGTGGTCTTGCAGCTGTGGATCGCACCACTATACGCTAATTGCCACCATCCAATATCAGTAGGTGTAAAATGATGAAACACACAGAAACCAAAAGCAATAGCGAAAAGGTAGGCATACGCGAGTGGAACGCTCGCATCATCCTTTATCGGAATCTTAATGAAACCTTATATATACCACTCCGGACCATACCCTCTTTCGTACAAAACAAAATCGTTTTTATTGTTATGAAGCGCCATCAACCCCCCAATTTCTGAACGATTTTGAATATTATGCAACTTCAACGACAGTCGTTCAAACGTTTACCGGCAAAACCTTCGGTAGCTCTATTTCCGTCACTGCGGACGTGTTGTTCTGTCTTTGGCATCGGCATGAGTCTTTTTCGATTTCCTATTCAAGAAGCAGGATAACAGGAATTCGCTATTCGAGTGGGATAATGCGTATTCGCCGTTGGAGGCGGAGGACCCGCAGTGTATGGTGAGACTGGGTAATCTGAAGCCACAAATTGAGTTGATTGCGCCGTGACCGACTGGTTCAGTACCATCATAAGTTGACCGTCGGAACACTGTATATATTGTGGTTGCTGTTGGTAGGCCGTGTTTCCGTGTGCTGGAAAGTACATTACTGGTTTAGCCGCGGGGTCGCCACCGCGCCAGGCGCCACAGCAGCTAAGACTCAAGTGTACGATGGCGCTGATTGTAGCCGCAGAATTTAGTAACGCCACAGTAATATGCAAGCCCCGCAGTGCGCTTGAGTAGAAGGACGCCTCAGCCGCCAATACAGCGACGGCTGTAGCAGCGAATGTAAAATTGGCTGTCATGAACGCTATAATGATGTGGCCAATGTAGGCGGCTCTCGAAGGGTTGGTTTTGATGCGTAATCCGATCATGCCGACAACAACAACGCTAAGTCCTCCCCAGATTCCGGCAGCGGCGTATGTAAATCCGGTGTGGACTCGATGCGAATATCCATATCCAGCAGATGAAATAGTACTCAGATATCGTTCAGCTTCACTCGAGACAATCGCCAGAGAAGCTATGGTGAATATGATCGATAATGCTCCAAGAACTATTTCAGTGATTCCAAGTCGGTAGATGTGGGTCTTATACTGTTGTCGACGGGCCACTTTCTGTTGAATAGGCGGTGGTAACATTGGACCAGGTTGCGTCATCAGTAGAGGTTCGGCGTGGTCGGCAATAATTGCACCGCTACTGGAAATTGACCGCTTTCCTTTTGTCTGGTATTGATTTGGCACAATGTTAAAGGTAGTCGGCCTCTGATTCATATCTTGATATAATATATCAGTATGATCTAGGAAACTTATATCAAAGTTTTGGAAGAGATGAAGTTGGTCGTACTACCGATACCTCCTGGTAATTAGGAACGGATAAAGTACATGTACTTGTTCGGTGGCTATGACTGTAGGTCCGGAACTAAATGGTTCGGGTACTCGAATCTGAATCGAGTTTTAATTCCAATGATTCGAAACCTCCATTGGTCATATCGCAACACACGAAACATACAGTACAAAGCAGGGCTTTGGAGCAGCCGTAAATTTTAACTGCCCCAGCTCAGGTGCATTCTTCTATCATACATTAGCTCCGGCTCCAGCTCCGGAACCGCATTATTACCACTGCTCCGGCTCCGGCTCTGAAAATTATCGAGTGGGTCTGTCTATATCAGGGTTGACCAACCCGCGGGCCGAATGTGGCCCGCGAGAGGGTGTTGAGTGGCCCGCGAGGTAATTTCCCATTATATGATCGAAATCCTGTTATATTATCGAGAATGAATTGCTCAGGTTGTGAGCTTGCAAGGCCAACCAAAAATTACAAGTCTGGCTGCGACACTTGGGATGTTGATGACTAAAATATCAGTTCCGACGCATTGGCAGATCCCGGGTCCAGTCACATTTTAGTAAATCGTCGTACATTACAATAAACTAAAAAAGTAGAGAATTTTTTCTTCACGCTTCGCGTATTTAATTGCCGCACGATTTCTTGCTTGGTAGCCTACCCCCCCCTGAAAATGAAAAAAAACGCCTAATTTACCCGATTTGGTCTAACTGTATTCGCAATTACGGGAGAAAGTCTTTTCGCGTTTGCGCTCGCAGAAAGATCGTCGATGATGAAATATAGGCACAAAATGCATTGCATATTACCGGAAACCTTCGATATCGATGTGTCCAGACGCCGAATAGTCTTGTCCTAGCAAACTGAGCCCAGCGGGCGGTATACAGTTCACCCACAATATACTCAAGTAATAATATTATTGACCTAGTTCATTTATAAACTTTGAAAATTTTACCCGCTTGGCGCGGCTAGTGGACCGCGCACTCGTTCGTCAATGGCATGTGGCTCTTTAGCCGAAAAGGTTGGCCATCCCTGGCCTATATGGATTACTAATCTACCCATGTGTTAGTTATCTATAGTAATCTAGAGTCTGTCAGCCGTCAGTAACATCGGATGCAGCAACGAGACATAGGTGCCGCCGTGCCGGCTTATGACGTCATAATGAATACTTGTCAATTGCCGATAACATCATAATTGTACTAGAACGCACTTTACTCCATGCCATTGCTGTTCACAGCATTAAAATTCAGTCCTGCTGTTAAATTATGTGAAATCAGCAATATGGTTGTTGCTACTCCTCAAATAACGGGCTCCAGCTCCGGATCCGGATCCGGCTGAATTTTATGTATAGAGCCCCGGCTCCGGCTCCAGCTCCGGTGAAAATACACGGCTCCGGGGCTCCGGCTCCTTGCTCCGGCTCCGGCTCCAAAGCCCTGGTACAAAGTTACGGTATTGGAGATGACATATCAACTGCGAAGCAGTGATCAACCCACAGCATTGTCACAAAGTGCAATGAAATAGGTGTGGATGAAAAGAGACCAAACAATCTTTAATGTGACGTAGAACTGTCCTTGTATTCTATGACAGTGGTTCTCAACCTTTTTGTCTTCGCGGACCCCTTTTGGGCCGTCATGGACCCTGCTTACCACCAATGTTTCAGTTCAGATTTAGCTCTATTATCTTGCAACCGTCATCTGTCCTGTGCAACCATCAACTGCATGCTAGTGATAAACAGCAACCAAATGATCATTCTTTAAATTAACATCATAGCCTACTATTTATGTAGATATTGTGAAGATTTTCATTATTTCAAAGTGAATCTAAATCCATTTCCACAACGATAGGCGGTGGTGAATGTGATAATAACGCGCATCTCTTCCGTCGACACCTTTGGGTATGATCGCAACATTTGGAGGTGCAGAACTTCAATATACAATTGTATAGTATATAATATTCATATCGAAATGTACCCGAATATTTTCGGCTGACACTCGTTAGGGGTGATCGTCAGTAAGAGAATTGCATATCACTCAATGCACTAGAATACGAGCATCACGCTCAGTGAATTGCTAACCCTTGACTCATCCGCTCAAACTTGATGCTTAGCAATCAAAAGATATAATATATCTGACATTCGAAAATATCTCTTGGATAATCCCGCTTGTGCGAAAATTTATCGAGACGACAGATTTCACGTCGTTGGGAGTGGCCGGTAACATTTTATTTGTGTGCCTAGGACTCGACTTTTATCTAAATACACCAGCAAAAAAGCTGTGTCAACAAAAGAGTTCGTGTACCATATAAAAATAGTACATTGAACGCTTTCTTTTCCGGAATTTCATGCTGGTGACGTCAAATTTTGTGATACGATGGTTAATACACAATGTTCTTTCCAATTCTCCACTAGTTACTGACGAGTCTCAGCCGAAAATATTCGGGTTCTTTTCAATATGAACATACTATTCAATGATATAACGTCCAGAACAATGTTCCCTCTAATTTCTGACGAGTCTGCGCACACCCATAAATTCACTGCGCAGACCCTCAGACAACAGCGCGTAAAGGCTAACAATAGGTCGTCACTTCGAATTTTTTGTGCGCAACTTAGATTTTCTGTGCGCAGAGACCGTTTCAGCACTGCGCATTTGCGCACGTGCGCAGCTTAGAGGGAACATTGGTCCAGAATAGTCATTTCTATCGAGCAGGTCATATTGAAGTTGTTCTGGAATAGCGGTTGTGTATATCACAGTAGAAAATGGATTTGTGCAAACAAGTTTTTTTCCAAAACCCCATCACAGCATCACTTAACAGCAATATGTTTGTATCAGGAAGCTATTGGCAATTTGTCAATTAAAATGAGTTTGCACATTAGAATATTTCATCTCAGACAGTCATTATGTTTATGTGAGTTATGAAGATTTAGCGAAACTGTTTCGTCTTTTCTCTAATTAAAACAAGAATAATATTTATTTTGTCAACAATTTTGCAAATTTGGCGGTTTCGCGGACCCCTGGAAATGCTTTGTGGACCCCTAGGGGTCCCGGTTGAGAACCACTTTTCTATGAGGTCGCATGAAAGGTACATATACGAAATTTCCACTTCTTCAATACAGTTGTGACGTCATTATGCC
>ATSW01011976.1:0-11349 GCA_000444245.1 Botryllus schlosseri | reverse complement strand
GTGTGATTGTAAGAACACCTCCCGTGGTGTATATCATGTTATCAATACACTACAGAAGCCGCTACCTCGCAGCAGGATATTGATCACCACTCTGCCTATAGTTTCAAATAGTAACTTATGTATTGAAGTTTGGTTCTGCTTAGTTAAACGCAGTTTACCATTGCTGCTTGGCGAGCGGGAAGCCTACGTACGCACGTGCACCTGACGAAGATTCGGAATTTTGTACTCGTCGAATAAAACATTGCTGTTTCCACAACGAAACGTTACAAATAAACAGCTGCTGATATATATCATAACCGAGCCGTGTTTAGCCGTTTCTCGTAACAGCAGCTCGCAGTATATGCATTAAGTTTAAGGCAGAATTTTTATGTTAACTATATCTTATTCTCATATAACTACTTGAAACGGGCGTCAATCGTTATTTCGAAGTTCGTTACTTAGCATTTGGACCTGCCGCCATAACCATCCGCTTATATAGCCTGACATGTTAGCGTGGGTTGTAGCTAGAATCAGCAATCAGCCAAAACAGCAATTCCCCTTTCCAACCGTTGGTCAATTTTCAAAACTGAATTTCGTCAATAATATTGGTAATTGCATTATATTACTATTCATTTATAACCTCTCTGAGCCCCGAGTGTCAGATTTACCTGTAAAGCTGGGGCACGTAATTCATATTCATAGCATCTGGTATGTTGTTATAATTACTGTGTGTTGT
The DNA here is from genome assembly GCA_000444245.1 of Botryllus schlosseri. Classification (NCBI taxonomy): domain Eukaryota; kingdom Metazoa; phylum Chordata; class Ascidiacea; order Stolidobranchia; family Styelidae; genus Botryllus; species Botryllus schlosseri. Next base: position 10,634 of record ATSW01011976.1, on the reverse strand, counting down.
TAATTCGCGACCTCCAGTCCGTTGTATTATCAAAAGATATTGTTCTCGCCCAAACGTAGCAGACTAAAAGAATATCTTTTGCAAGACGCACACACAAATTGTCATGGCTTTATTCCTTTGTGGATGCGCCGGGTGACATTTGCATTGTGGGCCCAGATTGGANGGACAGGAGTTATTAGTCACGCCCACCCAGCGCGGCTATTGACAATGAACGAATACCCTAANTTTCGGCCNAGGTATTTCTTTGGTATCACATCCCGTNGAGTTGCNTGTTGGCCGAAACTGCATATGTCTTTTGGTGTGTTGTGGGATCGTNGCACGGTAATGACCGGCTCCGAAATGCCTGTTCCTATAAAATAGCTNATGCATGTTTATTCTTGAGGGGAAGAGGTATGCATTTCAAGCCCAGCTACTGGAGCAGGGGTCACCAACCGTTTTGAAACAAAAAGCTACTTCTTGTGGAGTGTACTGATTATTGCGACGACCGACGGGTTAAACCACGTACTACCGTCGTTTATCCGTGTTCAGTTGGATTTCTTCACTTAAAATAAGACAATCAGAGCACTGGGCCGGGTTTCCGCCCCTTATCAAGAACAAAAAACGCTCACTCGCAGGAACTCACACCACCTCCTCCAAGCTAAATTGCGTTGCTGCAGTGCGCGCAGAAGCGCCAATCTCCGCGTCGAGACTCGGGAATATTAACTATANAGGTTNCCGTTGAGCCGCCGCGTGGGCGAAGACNAGCAATGCCCCGAGCGACTGCGTTCGTATGTTCCTTGGGTTCGGCCGACCCATGTTCAACTGCTGGGCGGAGGGGCTGGGGGGCTGGGCGAGACTTACCGGGGCCCCCTATAAGTATCTATCCTTAACTTATGGGGGGCTTCGCCCCCCAGACTCCCCTTTCGTATCTGTTATTATTATCTATCTATCACGGTTTGGCCAGGTGCTGGATTCGGCCATGTCTATTTTTCATGTGTGCAAGGATAGACTACATTAAAACTAAGTAATTCTACCGCATGCAGAGACGTGATGATTATCGAATATGGTACTTTTCTAACAAATGCAGAGATTTGATGATGATCGACACATCTGCACGGAATCCTATTCTTGCTTTACACGGATTTCCATGTTTATTCGTTATTATTCTTGAAGAAAGCGCACAATCCAAATAGGGGAGCCCTTCGACCAGGGCGACTGCCCACCTCGCCCCCCCAAAAGCCACTACTACAGGGATTGCAGGCGACTCATTTGGTCCGCGTTGGTGACCCCTTTACTAGAGACATTTGAATGGCAAAGCTTGAAGAACATTTTCAAGAACTAATAAATTGTCGAAAATACTCTATAATTTATGTTGGTTTACGAAATACTTTTGAGTCCCGTTCGAGCACGCTCCCCACCCTATTAAGGAATTTGGGGTGCGGCAGGTAAAGACCTGGCAATAATGCAAATCGTTGGATGCGATAAATCATGCACTATAAAGATGGGCAATTGGTATATTATGGCGTAATAAGCAAATGACGCATGATGTATGAAGAAAGTTGATATCTCATTAAGCCTTTTAATCGCAATCCTTGTATTGTCTTCCAATATCTCATTTAAGATTGTAGTCCTAAGCAAAACAAATGTAATCGTGAGTAATCGTGATTACTTTTCCAATGTAATCGTAATCGTAATCGACTACTTCCTGATTTTGCTGTAATCGTAATCGTAATCGCGTGATTCCGAAGTAATCGTAATCGCAATCGATTACATTCATAAAGTAATCACCCCATGTCTGGTCGACGGTCGTACAAATTCCATTTACGGCCGCAGGTTGCCCACTCCTGCTCTAAACACATTCGTATTATCGCGTTGTAGGGGAGATGTGGTACCGATGAGACACTGGGATCGAAAATACTTCAAAAATTCTCCATGATAATCCCAGGATTACACTCCGTGAGTTTGTTCACAGGTGCATGCTGGCGGAATCTTTCCTCGCGTGCAAATAAATTCGACCCACGCGAATTTTGGGGTATGTGAAAGATGTTTCCTGTTTCGGGGGGTATAAAATAAATTTCGACCGACTTATACATTTTTCTTTGTAACCTTCAACACGAACAAACCAACAATCATTTTTACTGCGGAGTGTAGGGCTTGTATCAGGCTACATAACGGCACGTTTCTTTTTCATTCAATGCCATCATTGAGTAGATTTTTTTCAATTCAATTACAAAATTTATCGCGTGGGGAGTCGATGATAACACGGTCAAATCAAGCAAAATAGTTGGAATAGCTAATCATTTCACAACAGAAACATGCATACATACAGGGACGTTGTATGTCGTAATTACGTGTGGTATTTCATCTCCATAATGAGCTATTTATAGAAGTCAAAATGTAGAATTACGGCAATATGTGTGTACCGTCAAATGTGTAAACATGAGCCTAAATCGATTCGTCATTTTATGCCAACATTTGCATTAATATTTATCCTATATTCTTAAGGTGGCGACCAAACATTCTTCTTTGACTTCCTGTAGCTATGCTGTAGCTTATATGATAGTACACAGCAGGAAAAGTTGGAACAACTAAGTTTTTGAGCGTATGTCTCAAAGGTCCCAAGATCGCGTGGGTTTGGACCCATCCGGGTGGGGACCGATGATACGTTCGAGCAACGAATTTAGAACGTTCCTAAATATTTACATAAAACTCTAAACTCAGCGTTCTCCCTTTTTCCTTCTCGAAATTGGGTGTCAATGTCACCGACCGTCTTAATAGTCAATCATCTGCCCAAGACACACACTCAATGTTACAACACGATATGCAAGACACACATTGCGATATCATGAACCGATTGGGGGATGCCGGGATGGGGATGTCTCTTGAACTGGCATCCACCTCGACCTATAATGCTTGGTGTCACAGTCTTCTTCGATGTTATTCTTTATTCGTGGGTTCTTTTTGGAAGCTATTTCTTGCTCTTTTTCTTTCTTTATCGGGTCTTTTTTGTCGCCGTAAGAACAACGACACGGGGAATAGGTTCCCAGAATAACCTCCAACCGCGGGAATCGAGCCCGGCCGCCTGCTTGGATGGCACCGACGCTCACCACTATACGCTATCTCCCCCGTGGAAACACACAGGGATAGAGTGAAAGCACAAAACCGGTATCGGATAGTTTTATGTGGCCTATATGAACATATATGACATTTGTTGCATTGGAGGATTATTTAATAGAAGTATTGCGTACTAAAAATCGCAACATTTGTTAGAAATGTGCTGGATAATACAAGCATTTTTCCATCAACTCAGAATTAATTCGTCGCGGGCCGTATGTTTAACACCCCAGCTGTACACTGCATGTATGTACGTACGTACGTACAGTCTTACACTCTTAGCGAAGAAGTTGTTGTTTCCACCCGTGTACCCCCCCTGATATACGGGTGTGTATATACAATACACCTATTGCACGCGAAACCTCAACCTACCTCAGACTTATACCGCGGTATAAATCGAGTGCAACATTTTAATACGAATTATGCTTGCAGATAGGAACTGAGGAAGGTATGCACTTATAGGATTTATGACCGCGATATAATGCAGAGTTGGGTTCTATTTTCGAGTATCACCATTGTCGCCCCTTTGGGTGTGAATACACACTGTGTCGGAACTGGTTGTTAACACGATGTACGACAGACGGTCGTTGACCATGTGCGCCAGGGCCTAGGTTTGCTTTATATTAATCTATTATAATCGATTTATTACATATTACAGACTCGGCAATGACATTCTGAATCTGTTAGCATTATTTTTTGTCTTCGTGTGTCTTTTTAACCTGGACAACTCATATTCGAAAATTATATTATTGGTTATAGCTAGACGACAAATTAAATCCAATTACTTGAATATGACGCGGAATTATAGCCAGAATACAGAACGAAAATGTGTATCTTGATTTTGCTTTTAGGTGCTATTCGAGTACGGTCAATTTGGAACGAACATGGTTAAACATTGCCCTTTATACGTGTTTTTTTATATTTTTTTTGTTTAGTCATTGCGTCAAGAATCTATAATTGTGGCGTCACAGTTAATTGACAATTAAAAATATTGGGTAAAAATGACTTCTTCGACGAAAAAGTCCCTGCACTACATGGTTATGCAGAATGTATATTTACGGTCGGCGGTCATCATCGTCAACACCCATTCCGTGCCAACGATCTTTGTCTACAATCTATATGCTATTGTTGAACTGACGACGTTGGTTTCCAGCCACCCCAGATCGTATACGTGGACTATTTTGCATGCCAATCGTCCGTAGGCTCATACTACATGGTTTTTCGAAAGTATTTACACAATCAGGGCATACCTACACAGCGTTTGAAAAAAAAACAATTCTGTTTATCTTTAAAAGACAGCTCTTAAAACACTGTTTAAACTTTAAAGCATGTTTTAAACAAGGTGTTTCAAAGCACTATTTGTTTAAATGCAACTACTTCGCAGGATAATCGCTGCAACCAAAATGTTTTCGCGTTATCAGCTTAAATTTGAGACCACATCCTATTTAGAGCGTTATGTCCCTTTAACTTTTGGTGTCTCTGTATTCTAGAACAGCATTCGTTTTATTTCACATCACTGACCTAATTTCATTTATATTTTTTGACAACCCTCTTTGCTGGCGACTCACAATATGAATAATTCTGAAAGTAATATATACTAGCGAAGTGCAGGTCGATACAAAAATATCAAGAATGTTGGAATGGTTACTACGTGGCGAGGGTTGCAAAACCTAAATTTTAATTACGAAAAGCAACGACACCCTCCGAAAATGTTTTCTTTCGCATTGACAGCGAAGATATTTCCATCAAGTCAAACACTTGAAGTCAATCACGTGGATAAACTGTCGACCCCAAGGACTCACAAGCGTGCACTCAACGTACACCCAGGTCTCACGTGGCATCGGAGCTCAAAAGAGCTACAAACCAAACTCCCACTGCAACATATCAGTATTTCCATTTTTGTCAATTCAAGACACTGCGATAATTGCAATCAGGGGTGTGGAGTCGGAGTTTGGCTAATTTTCGCTTGATGGAGTCGGAGTCGTGAAAACTGTAGTGGCTATGGAGTCTTGGAAAAAATACTGACTGGAGTCGGAGTTTGTGAAAATGACCCTGTGACTTCGACTCCCACTCCAACTTCTTTATCATGATAACAATTGCCTTCTAAGGTATCTTTCAATTACTAAAAATAACTATAATCGGATTTTATGTACCATCACTCACTGTTATTAGTAACGATACAGATCAGAGACAGCCAAACCTTGCCCCGCAGGCCAAATGTGTTGTGTGGCCTGCCAGGTAATTCTCGAAATTAGTTATAACATCAGGCCAACCAAAATTTGATTAGCCTGACCGCGAAATTTGATTATGACTAAAACATCAGTTTCGATGCATGGTCGTAACCAGGGGCCAGCCACATTCATCGCAGATCTTCGTATATGACCATAAAGTGGAATATTCCGTGGCAGATATATTTGACTTGAAAATTTTCTTAGCACTTCCAAAGATTTATTGTCACATTTACATTTTGCATTTAGTATTGAAACCCTCCGGGAAATTATAATTACGCGTAATTTACAGAATTGAGTCCAACTATACTCGCAATTAGGACATAACGTGTCGTCCATCTTGCGACTTCGCTTGTGCGCTCGAAGCGAGATCGTCGGCGATGAAACATTTGCACAAAATGACTGAGGCATGTTCACGGAAACCGTCGATATTGCTATGTCTAAAACGCCACCAAGAAACCTGTCCTTGCCGAATGAGCCCATTGCCATACAGAGGCGAGCCCCAATGTATGCAAGTAATATATTTATTGATCGAATTCATTCATTACCGTTTCGTGCTTCGCGGGACCAGAGCACGATCGCACACTGTACAGTTGCACACGGAGATTTCATGACATAATTGTTATCAATTTTAAAGCGTAGTCATATAAGTCTTGTTTTCAATGCTACCTAATTCGGTTTATTCCTATCGGACGACTAATAAAAGGTTATCAACATTCAAATTGCCCGCGCATTGGTTCGTAAATTTCATGTGGCCCTTCGGCCGAAAAGGTTGGCCACCCCTGACATAGATAAAATTGGACATTATTCGCAAATTACAATTCAGTTGCATAGAGGAAGAAAGAACCAATATGCATCGTCGCGATGCATTCACAAATGGATGCAATTTTTGGAATTATACCATGATATTGGGACAGAGCAAATATATCGTCTGGTTGTAAAATTGATGTAAATTTAACCAAACGCTCCTTCCCACTTGAAAAAATTAAAAAAAATTGTAGTGTAAGCTCAGCTGCTTGAGTCGAACAAATGATTAAGAAAGACTGCAAGTCCTAGTCCTTGAATTCTTGACTAAGTGCATGTAGACTCATAGGCGCCGAGTTACGGGGAGGCGGGGTGGCGCAGCAACCCGATACAAAATGATTAAACGTCCGCCGTCTGCGATTTCAAATCATCAGCGCTGTCAATTAGCGAGTCCGTGATAGCGCGTATAAATGCCTTCTGTTTACCATTAACCGATACGCGCGCGAACAATTGAATACGCAGATTCGTCGGCGACGGCGAACTGGTGCTCAAAACGCCCCAATAAATTGTAATCCGTGATTAGTAATCACTAATCAGACAATCGAAGCGACCTCGTTTACGAAGTCGTGCGCTGACAAACACCATCTCCTCTCTCGACCAGACGAGCGAATTCACGTTCTCCTTCTCTTAATTAAATTGTATTTGCGCCCATATTAGTTTACAAAATAATTCTTGAGTTAGTTTCGTGAAATCGTGATCGTCTCTTCAATTGGAGGCTTCGAGCGCGAAATAGGACAGCGTGTTTGTGCATGCCTGCGAATTGAAAGTCATTTCTGCGCGAAGTGCACATATTCATTACTCTAACAAGGCTTTGCCAACTTTTATCGGGAAATGCAGCAATGCAGCGCAAACGTTGTTATAATGAGCAAACAATTGTCGCGATGTCAGACTCGGAACCCCATTGTGCTGTACGCAAGTTGAGGAATTACTGATCAGATGCGCGATTTCTCGTCTGCTATCAACTGTAGGGTAGTAATTCTTGTCTGCTTTATACACTCGTATTCCGGCGATGTCACTTGCCGGTGCTGTAGTTGTTATTATTTCTGCGCATTGTGCAGTGCACGGCGTTGAATTACGTTGTCGAATATTGATGCAACACGAGATTTTCGGTTGCCCAAATTCCGAATTTATTCGAATAGTTTGAGTGGGAACCTTCTATGTTACAATAAACGTTATTGCTGGACAGACTCTATCGGGCGCAACCATATCGCGGATTGAATTTCAAACCATCGGGATTTGTATTTCTATTGATAAGGTTGCGGCATGCGCCCGTATTGCTCTTGCTGCAATAACACCTGGATAATTAATATCGCACCATTTCACGATCAAATTCGACTGGCTGATCGGGACCTACGTAGGCCGTAGGCCCCGGGCTGACATTGACCAGCGCGTTGTCGGTATGAAAACCCTTGGTGCGTAGCCAGGGAGTTTCTCATATAAAAATAGAAATCCCGTCCTTTTGAAATGCCAATTCACGAATTCGTATTGATGCTGCGTACTGCAAATTAGCGAGAATCATTTGTATGCGAAATAAGTCATTGACATCTGATGTGCGCTATCGTCGCTTATTTGATTTAGCGCAGTGGTTCTTAACCTTTTTTCCTCCAGCGCCCCCTTCCAAAACTTATAGTGCTCCAGCGCCCCCCGCCTCATATTGTTAAGACCGTAATAAAGACAATGGGTAAGAGGGAGGGCCGTAACAGCACTTCGTCAGTGCCCTAAAAAAACGACTTTCTTTAGCACCCATAACGTGATAAACCAAACTTCTGAGGGCTTCGCCCCCAAGAACCCCGTCGCGTGATTTCTATGTTCAGCAATGTTTATGTAGCCTGGTCACCCTAGGCGCCAAAATTTTCTATAATGCATGAATGAATAGGTTGTAATTGCTTATATATGTCGCTATAAACTTTTTATCCTCTCAGCTCACGTTATCAGATTTATCAGTAGCGCTTAGTGAGCTGTTAAATTGGAAAATGAAGGCCGCGTAATTATTAATTGAACATATTCGGACGTGCCCGTTGGTACAATTAATTCGTTACATGTTGGTATTTTGTTACCTCTCGTCCGCTATATAGTCAAAAGATATTGAAACGCATACACGTATTAAACTAAAGTAACAACACGATTCAAAATTGGTATTTCTTCACTGGCAAATAATTTTCTCTGATGGATGTTATTTGTCCTGTGGGGTGCAGGTTGCGACGACATGATAATTCGGCACGAGTGATTTAACCACCTATGGACAATTAGACTTATATACATCGAAGTTTACGGTCAACATAACGACAATCCTCTTCGGCTAAGGTTTTCTCGCTGAAGATCTTTTTTACACACTTATCGGAGTCCCATATTGACCTGAACTTCATATGTCTTTGCGCATCGTGGCGTGGTAATGGCCGATGCCGAAATGCCTATTTCTATTTTCTATGATTATGAGAATACTTCCGTGGGGGAGACGTCAAAACATGATGTGTAATTCATGTTCATTCGCCGAAATAATTTAGGGCATCCTTCGAGCTAACCGATAGGGGATTTGGGTTGCAGCAGTTTCGGTCCTCGTAAGATGTCAAAGTCCAGTCGGTCTTTTTGGGACTTTGTTATTGGAAATATTTCGCGCTTTAATCGCGCTCGAGGACCATTCGACTATAATAAACCATGTAATAATTGTGTGTGGTATATTCACGGCCTAATCAAGGTTGTTATAGCAACAATCGGGTACGGTCTCATACCCGGTGGTTCGAACCATCCCGAATTCACATCTGCGATTGGCAATACGGGGAAATTAATGGTATTGGATTTTGTCTTAGTGCTTGTGTCACTATCAGTAAGTCAACCGAGAATGGGATGCATATATCTGCTCACATCGAATTTATTACTGTACCGCTGGAGGCAAGGTTAAGAACCACTGATTTAGCGCATCCGCGTGCAGGCCTGCACGCTATAATCGCTGGCATGAACTATCACATCACGCGCACCAGGCCTGGTCTGATATCGTTACCAGCCTCAACTATCGAGTCTACAGCAGGACTGGCGCATGTGATAACATCGCTGGTCTAAACTATAGCGTCAATTTCGAACCCCTCCCTTTTTCATCTTGCCACCCCATGTAAAAATAAAAGTCGGCGCCTATATGAGACTAGACATATGTTATTTGACTACTTCCTAAATTTCATTTATGACCAATATATATTAGTAGTGTGTGCTTGTAATCAGTACAGTGTGTAAGAGAAAATGAGTATGATGCATCTCCGTTAGTTACGGACTCATACATGAGAGCAACACTCCGATTGCTTTATCTACATATTAATTATACAGGATGGGATATGTGTCGTGTTTGAATGATTCATACATATTAGGTTATTACAAAGTCCATGTTATAAAACTGATAAAATATGAAAAAAGGAAGGATATTTAGAAAGGCAATCTTTCATGTATAGTGAATAATTCGAGCTGTGCCACAATGAAACAATTTTCCATGCCATCGTTAATCATATATTTGCATATGTTTAATGGTTATATGATAGTCATTTAACCGTCACTGTGGCATATAATTTTCGAAGTAAATTGGAAATGCTGTTGGAGTCGGAATCGGTAGGTTTAAAGACTCGGGAGTCGGAGTCGGTCCATTGAAAATGTGTGGAGTCGGTAGTAAAATTTACCGACTCCGCACTCCTGATTGCAATGTAAAGAAATGAAAAGAACGGCGTCGAAACGGCCTGACAAAGTCAATAAACCGATCTTCCACCTTGGTCTAAAAATATAGTAAAACAATGGAAGGGAAATTATGCGCAATGTCCAGTGCCCACACAAAGATAGATAGCCCTCTAGTCAGATACATAATTTTCGAAAAGCAGGCAGGCGGTGGACATGACTGTTAGCACGGGGCTCACGCAAAGTCGGTGCTTCAAAAATCGATCCTGCAATCTCGATACGCGCGTTGTGTTCCACTACATCAGTGATTCCCAACCTGCGTGGCGTGCCACATTTGGTTCTCAGGTGCGCCGCGAACATTTTTGGAGTTTTAAAAAAGAACCGTATAAATATTTTGAAAATTGGTCTGAAGACTAGTATATGCGACTTACAAACGCTTCAACTGCTGATAAATAAGCGCAAGTAACAATGAAATCGGTTATTATGACATCATAAGAAATCTCAAAATATCAACTAAATGATTTACGGAAATACCCATATGAAATTTAAAGCTATTTCTTCAAAAGAAATTGGATCATTTTTAGCTGTCTGCTAGCAAGTCCTATTCCATAATTGGCAGGTTTGTAGTGACTCGAATCATGACACGACTTGAGTCATGATTTGCCGATGACTCGAGTCATTTTCTCAAAATACGAAAATGACTCAACTCGAGTCAATCTGTGTATTGACTCGACTTGGACTCGAGTCATTGCGCATGACCCGAACCAAGTCATATGACTCGAGACTCAGACGGTCAAGACCGACATTTTATTGGAATTTCGGAGAATAGTAAAGTAACCATACTATTGGGAGTTCGTC
>ATSW01011975.1:0-11480 GCA_000444245.1 Botryllus schlosseri | reverse complement strand
TTCCCGTATATATGTCCACTTTTTCAGATACATAAATATTGGGGGGGGGGCATAAATTTGTGTCGAGCTTGATAAGGATGCGATGAGTAAAAAAAGGTTGGGAACCACTGGTCTAAAACATCCTTAAGTAAAACTGGAAGTAGTTGGAAAATATAACCCCTTGAGTAAGTCGTACAAGTAGGCTTTGAAGTCTACTTGAGTACTCCGTAGAAGCAGTTCTCTACTGATCATCTCACAATGTCTCATGATGTAGTCAAAATTGTGGAAATTCACACATTTAAGTATTGTTATCATTTGACTTGAAAAATTCCATGTTCATTCTGGTATACATTGGTACTTCAACTAATTTTCTCGTTTAACAGTAACTAGATCAACTACCGAAGGTATCACAGCGTCACCTGGCGCAGCAAAATCAATGAAAAGCCCTACCGAAAATCCATGCAAACCGGATCCGTGCCATGGTGGTGGACGATGCAACATAAATGCAGACGATGCGGACGGATTTGTGTGCTTCTGTAACATCGGCATCACCGGGAAATATTGTGAAATACGTAAGCGACAGCGCATTCGCCTTTATGGTCCGAACTCTACTACTCCGAGATGGGATTGGTCGATTTGAATACGAGGTGCCACGACCGCTTTTTCCCATTTTACACATGGTATGTTGGTGGCGTAACTATAGTTCGACGACGATTCCACTTGATGGTTGGAAATTTCCTATAGCAATGTATCTCATAGTGGGTTCTCTAATTAGAAATATTTTTACAGTGATTATACTCGGGTATCTGGCATTATATTGACAGGTCATGAGTGCAGATTAGAAGAAATTCCGCAGCATGTTGAAATGTACCACATCTGGGGAGGAACAAAGTTTAAAACCTCCGAGTCGATTTTGGATGGGAGCGAGTTTCAACTTAGATGCGTGGCGGATGGCGAAACGATTGTTGGGGAGGAAAAAATTTCCTGTAATCAAAAGCAATGGAGCAGAACAACAAATATATTTTGCGGTATGCTCCAGTGTAAACGTGCGGAAAATTAATATAGACCAGGGACCTGTAACTCATGAATGACGAAGGGAAACCTTTCTAAATTCGTTGATCATAGCATCAAAATAGAGAATGTTTTATAATTTAGGGGGAATAGGTGGGGAAAGGACCGAGCTCATACCGGTCAAGGGGACTAAAGGAGCCACTGCCCCCTATTATTTCGACTTGGGCACAGTTACGTCATCTAGGTCACAATCAGTGTGTGATGTCATGTTATTGTGGAAACAATCCCCCAAGAAAAAAATTATTCACTCCTCATAAGCAGGGCGATTATTTTTACCTAAAAAACGAAGGATTTTGAATTTTTCACCTTAAAACACTTAATTTTGTCCAAATTTTGACCTCACCTATGTAAGTTAGGTTTTTCCCACAAAATCTTAGAATCGTACTACTTATCTTCATTTCTGGTTGGAACTATCTGTCATTACGAAGCTTTATTTTAACTAAATCTGGACCTATGAAGAATTCCAGTAGTTACACCACGCATTATGGGAGAACTAATTATAATTTGTTGTAGTAAAACGAAAGATACTTTCATACATTCTCGGGTAGAAAGTGTTTGTCCTTATTAAGTCGCTGGCCAAGAACGGAGAATGAACATTCAACATTAGCAGTTGTCTGGGAACACTGAAGTTGTGTGTACAGTACACGGCTGGTGACACACCGTGTTGCTTCATTATGACAATTTTGTCTACATCAGAATTTTTCATCACGCGCTTGTTGATATTCAAACCAATGCCCATTGCCCACACAGACTTGCTTCAGTTGGGATATTGCGGTATGTTGAGCATAACACCATGCCAACCTATTTGTTTTATTTGTCCGTTTATGATTCACAATGAGCAGACAATGGGCCGTCTACAACGGTAGGCCAATAAATTGGGCTACAAGCAGTAATATATTAATGATAAGTTCACCCACAGTGCAAATATCTACGATACAAACGAAATGCAGGTTGCAAAAAAAATTTTGATTTTGTATACAATTTTGACATTTTTTGACCTGACGCTAAAAAACCATTAACCATTCGAACGTAACAATGGCCATTCAAATCGTAGTGTGGAGGCCAATTAATAATTTATAACAAAACCAGGTCACATGCAGATCGATGCGAAATGACAAGCTAATGAGATATTGGTTACCTGCTCTAAATTCGACATATCGTGCTATTATTGACAAAATGGTTGCGAAGTTTTGGGGTCACGATTTGAAGACCCTGGTGTAGACTTGATATTAACACGGTTTAGCCTACCTTAAATGATGTCATTTACTGCAATACTAGGCTTAGCATGTTTTGAGATCTGGAAAAGTGGTCACTCCTTACAACTCACAAAATATATGATATCGGACATAAATCTTGTCATTATGAAATCCTGTTACTAAAAAAAGGCAATTTCCAAACTCGACTTCCGAAAGACCCGCTCTGACGTCCGTCGAGAAGTAACATTTTGCGTGCAATCGCCGGCTGTAAAAGCAATAATGAAGGACGAATTGCAAAAAAGGAAGGTGACATTTGTGTGTCCTCTGGGACATTTTCGGCTGACGTATTGTAACCCTATACAATACACACCATCAGGTCCTACGTTTGCATATTTCACTTCATTTCGTGACGTGGATTTCAAAATGAGATTCATATTTTAAAAAAACCACAAACATCTTTGACATATCCCAGTTCAACTTTGATCAAATATTGAAGCACTGATTTGTGACAGCACTTTCCCCATTGCTACTTTTCGATATTCTCACGTTTGAAAATATATCTGCAGTTCAGAAAGAGCTGTGCAGACTGGAGACAATCGACAAGGATATTTTCGAAATTTTCTACGATGATGTAAATCCGGTTCGAAGTTTTCCAGTCAGGTTGGAGTCGGGACACTCTCTGATCTTGAAATGTCAAAAAGAAGATAATGACAGGATAACTCTGACTTTGGGATGTCAGGAAGGGAAGTGGACCTCATCTGTGCCTAATAAATGTGGTAAGAAAGTCAGTGCAATCACTGTTTGTTTTTCACATAGTCTAATCATGTATAGAAATACTTATGCACACTATTCTTGCATGCTACAATTGATATCTTTACATATGTTTTCCAATACAAACACATTATGTATGCCAAAAGGATATTAATCAACTGTGCCCATTACCTATTAAATCTGATCCATCAAACAATTTGATAAACGTCGATGATTGATGGCTTTTGTCGTTATAGTTATTTAAACGCTGACAATAAATTAATCGTGCCTCGAGCATCTGCATTTCCAACATCCTATTTCAAACCCCAAGTATTGACATCATCCTATTAAAGCACTTTTTATTTAAAATTGTCCGTTTCATACAGTTGCTGATAAAATTTTTTGGAGAGGGCACAATAACTTCTCCATATTGCTCATCGTAGAGTATACCTAGGGTCGCATTTAAAACAATCATGTTTAAAACAATGCCCTAATTTAAAACATGTTTTTTATTGTAATTTTTGTTTATTTTTAAAGCCATGACGTGACCAATATTCAATTATGATGTCATAGTGGATTGACATAGACAATTGAAAATATAGGGTAAATTTAGCTCCTTTGGCGAGATATCTGTACTATTATTGTTGAACTGACTTTTTTGAGGGTTCAAACCATCCCATATCGATATACGTCGGCTATATCGGGTGGTAATTGTCCGTAGGATCATAAAACATGTTTGTAAGACAGTATTAACACAATTATGGCATAATATTACAACGTAAAAAATATATATTTTTTTTTCGATAAGGCCTTTTTTTAAAACACTGTTTAAAACATGTTTGTTTTAAATGTAACCATAAGTACCTTACAGTACAGTGGGGGCGTAATACTGAATACAATTTCTGAAAATATACAAATATACTGCTATATTCTAGTTGAGGCCGCATGCCAAGACGTAGAAGCTCCGACTCATGGAACAATGATTGTGGACCCTGTTGAAAACAAAGCTCCGTTTGACGTGGGAACCCGCATATCATTCAAATGCGACCCATTCTATCATCTCACTGGCGCGTCATACATAACATGTCGCGAAGACGGAACTTGGTCAAGTAAACCATCGGAGTGTGAAGGTAAGTATTTTCCAGTGCGCTTTGTCAGGATTTATTTGGCAGTCACGTTACCGCTACAGATCAGTGGTTGGCTACCTTTGTGATACGTGTCCTCCTGGAGCATGTAGCGATCTTTTGCTCCCGCCTCGTTGTCATCATCACTGAGTATAGTAAGGATGACTGGCCTCGCTGACAAATTTTTGACATATCACCAAGAGTCGTTGCTGGATCACATTTGTTACCAGTACTGTCAAACAACAAGTATTGAACTAATCCTCCGCATATAAACTTCGTGATGAATCTGTTATAGCGGTATAATACAGGCTACCACGTTCGGCGTTGGCGCTCGGTTTATGATATTAATTTTACCGTGACCACAGAAATACTCATATTAAAGTATTTGGACTCCACAAAGGTGGTCACAGTGGCCATTGTTGGTACTGAAATAGAAGTAGAAGTAAGGCCGTAAATTTATTCTCAATCAAAACTTGGTAGTTTCACTAAGTACAAGTAGCGCTTTCCAAGTAAGTAAATAAGAAAGTATTCTAGACCAAGTCTGGCAAAAAAATGAAAACTGTCTAGCTAGTAGAACTACAGGTAGTCCAAACTTATAACCACCTGAGTAGATAGTGCATGTGGGCAACAACTAATTGAACTACTTTTAAAAGTAGAAGTGTTTCGTTACTGACCACGTCTGGGACTCTTGCAAAATATTTCCAAATGACACGCCAGGCGGACAATTTAACTTTTGGTTTTTCAGAGTCTGGATGTCTGCTGTTTCCGTCTTTGGATTTAAATAGCGGTGTGTTCGTAAGAAAAAACAAAAGAGCGGAAGAGATATCAGCCAAACCAGGCGCTAAATATGAGTTGGCGTGTGAAAAGAACAAAAAGATAAGGAAGACTGTGACGTGCAAGGGAAAAGATAAATGGAAGCCGGCTTTGGATAGTTTCAGCTGCGATTAATTTTGCGTTTTGCTTATCTTTTGAATACTGATACGGAGATCTTCTTCATATATTGGCAAACAGTATCAAAGTACCCACAAATTATACCATCCATATGGAAATTCAATTCGTTTCGTTTATCTCTATCGCGGCCAGATGCTCTGCAAGAAAAGTTTTAGGAAATTAAAATCTGAAAAAACTTGAGACTTTATTCCAAGACTCCGAAGAGATGGTTTAGGAATTGCTGAGGACAGGCTTCAAAATTTAAGATCGATCCAACAAGCATTGATGAATGTATTGCAGCTGGATATTTTACATCATAATGTATTATGCTACTGTTCGAAATTTTATTGCGTGTTCGTCAGATACGAATGACCTGGGATTACTCGGATCTGTACACTGTACACAGTGTACAGATCAGGGCGCGGGAGGCACACGAATGTTATATGTGGTTCCTGCCAGTTTTGAGATGGATTGACTAATAGACTCATTGCCATGAAATGACTTGACTCGGCAGATTAGAAATGCAGAATGACTCGGAGACAAAGCGCTAAAGTATTTTAATCTCTCAGTTGCACTGACCGCGTCATCAACTCCAATACTTTATTTGATGGATTCCATTTCGATTTGTGTGGGGAGACCGGGGACAAATGTAACAATCGACCTCACCGCTAGTAGGATGGAGAAATCACCTTGATATTTTAAGTGCGCATGCAGTAGTTATCTCTCCTATTATACCTGGAGTTACGTTGAGCTACGATGCGAAACCCCGGAATAATTTGCAAAAAACGAAATTTTTGACCCTTGAGTAAAGTTTTTCTGGTCTGGAATAATTTGTCTGGACGAATAGTACCTCAAGTAGTTACAACGTAATATGTGTAGCTGGAACAATGTTACTATAGTCTACCGTGGTGATGGAAAGAATAGGACTTGCATCGCCGGGAAGTTACCATACTGAGACATTAATCATGGTCGAGCGTGTCAGGGGCAATCGTAACACTCTGTTACTTTTGCCCCGTTACAATATGTTATCAATTCTGATTTTTGTTCATATGTTGGTATTACCATTCATCTACTGCAGAATAATCTTGCAACAGCCAGAAGTTCACCAGAACAGATACTGCCTTGCGATACCGATTCTAACATGATGATCTGTCGAAACGGCTATACAATAGTGGTGATGTGAATCTGATGGTTCGGTTATTTTCGTGATTCAACCACCCTTTCTCATGTTGATCGACTTTTGGTGTGTCGAACTTCAATAGTCATGTCTTAATTCTCGTCCTCTGACTTTGATCATGGCCCACTTACATTTTGATATTTGATGTGAACAATTTATGTTAATTTTCTACAGCACAGATAAATGTCATTATAGCTTTGACGCCACACAATGTTGCGTCCTCGTTTTACTATACTATCATCGGCCCATTCAACCAAGATATGTTAGCCAGGTCGGTTTCGCACCTTCGCAGGTGATCGAGTGACCAACCCATTATGCCCGCTGAACAATAGAACCTTGGTAGAAGAGGCCGAATATGTGTAGGCACTATAGGGAGATGATGGAATGAATGTGTCTCTTTTACACTATAATCTTGAACAAGACACGAAGGGTGATATTGCATTCAGATGCCATAAATGCGATGGGGCGTAGCCTGGAAGCGTTCAAACGTCTTTTCCTTTAATTTCATGCAATATTACAATTTGTGCTTCCGTTTTCGTTGTTCATTCAGTTTGTGTTTAGTTATAAATAACACTGTTACAATTGCCCCGCAAGGGTGGTACAATTGCCCCTGGGTACGGGGCGATTGTAACATTTTAGCAGCGATTTTTGCAACCCAAAATTTCCATGATTGATTGTTGATTGAGTTCCAATTTAGTTTTCATATCAACTATCGAGTTGTTGGCTTCTTTATATAAAACTTTGGAAGTGAAATTTCCACGAGAAGAACACGTAATGTTGGAAAATACGAAAAGTGTTACAATTGTCCCCGGTCTCCCCTACACTTAATACGATCAGCAGCGACATCGTAGACGAAAGATCTTCGGCATACCCTATCTAAACAGTCGTCAACAATGGCTTTGATTATAGTATTATAACATCATTACTAGGGTTGGGACTTCGGGATCAAATTTGAAATCCCGAGATCGGGATTTCCCGAGATTTTCGCTTCTCAATCCCGGGATTAGAAAAGTAGTAAAATACACATACAAGCTATACAAACAACATTTATTCCTTGTATTATTGACGCAAAACATGAGAGCTTTAAGAGTATCCTCGTTTAGACCAGGGGTCTCGAGCTCAAATTTGCTCGCGGGCGAATTTCGTAGTTTCTGATGACGCGGCCGTCCGCAGCATCAAATAGGGCAGGGGTGGCCTACCTTTTGACCATCTACGGTCGCATTTGAAGTACTCATGAAGCCTACGGCCGCATTCCAGGGCATAGTCGCAATGAACTAGCTATACAGAAAATGCCCTTGTTAGGATGTCTATTAGGGATGGTGTGAACCGCTGAAAGGTTCAGGTTCGTGTGAACGCGAACCTTTTCGAAAGGTTCTGTGTGAACGCGAACGTGAACCTCANGACGTCACGTGACGTCATATTGCTAATTCCAACCCTATCTTTCAACGAAGTGATAGCTTATATTAATGTACACGATGCCTAGCGACGACACGGGCCACATAATGCCACAATTCTAAACGTCGCTGAATGTATCAACCGCGNTAATCAAAGGATATAATAATCCCAAAAATCAATACATTCTGTCGCTNTGTNAACAATAACAATTTCGTCGAGGACTTACCTGGGAATATAAACTTACGCCCTANCGGTCTTGGCCAGACCGGACAATGTATTCGGAGTCTGAGTATTGC
This sequence comes from Botryllus schlosseri, assembly GCA_000444245.1. Classification (NCBI taxonomy): domain Eukaryota; kingdom Metazoa; phylum Chordata; class Ascidiacea; order Stolidobranchia; family Styelidae; genus Botryllus; species Botryllus schlosseri. Next base: position 3,562 of record ATSW01011975.1, on the reverse strand, counting down.
TACATTGATATTGAGCNGAGTGTAAAACGGGTTTCTACATTGACTACCGATACCACAAACAACAACAAGTTATACACTTTAATCGCACGGATTTGGTTTTAATGAGACAGTAAAGATATGAAGTCAAGATTGACCCCGTACGCCTGCTAGATTTTTTACATCAGAAAACGATATCAATGTAATTGATTGGTTGAATAAGCATCATTCGCTGAATGCGCATTTCGCTCGTGATGTTGTGTGATTGCGGGTCAAGCTCACAGCAGAGAGTCACTAAATATTCACGAACGGAAAGCTGGATATTTCGAGGAAATTTTTGTAACAAAGCAAGTAAAACTTTTAAAATCGTCAAGGTGCATGCTCGTTTAGTGTTGATTTTTTATGCTGCCAGCGCCATGCATAGAGTGGCCCTCAGTTGAAATGCAATAAATTTGAACCAAAGATCTTATAATGATGTGAAAATTGCAATTTACCAAAAAGGTTCACAGTGCAGAACCTACCAAGGTTCTGTTGTGAACCCGAACCTCTAAATTTTCTAGGTTCACACACAGAACGCGAACGTGAACCTCACGTTCACACCATCCCTACTATGTAGGCTCGAACAGAACAAAGTTTCATGGCCATCATTCTCAGATGGGCAAACTTGGATTCATTCAGTAACGCATAATATTTGTCAATGATATCACATTTGAATTTCCCTTTCAGGTTAGAGTTAAACTGCATATCAAACAACTTTAGCCTACAGTCACCATAATTTGAAGCAGTAAGCAAGTAGTGGCGATTGCTGCAAACTGTGGTCTTGGACCACATTATCATGTAAGCCCGCAAACTGTCTGCGTGCAGCTCAATCAAAACCCCGTCCTCGAATGCTCCCCTCTCCCTTAATATAGTATTGCGTGCCGTACATTTTCAAAGTCATCACCTCTACCATCTCTACCGGTAAGTCTGATCACATGTGAGGAGAGCGGATAAAAGTATAATATTAATAAATGGAAGAACAAATATCATTGCTAGATTTTATTCGTGAACATAATAACTTTTTCACGCTACCGCTACCTCGTTTCGCGCTAATGTCTGTAGTTAGCGGATGAAATAAATAGACAAATCTTGCGCTCACTTTATTCTGGCTTGTTGTTGAATCGCCATATACTACACTTTTCTTTTCACTGCGACTTTACTAGACTATACTTTTCACTACGAAAAGAGTCTAATTTTGGTCGTTAGATTTGTAAAGTGAAGTGATAATATGCACCGTCGGAGAAAAAGGCTAACTGGATGGGGCAAGCCTTCCGGAAGTTGGGCTATTTACCTCATGTGGGCAGGACCGGCGTATTGGTTGCGGGTGACAAAATGCTGTTTCAGTCCTGGTAATAACACAAAATCCTAGAACTGCAACGACCTAACAGTATTCAGCCTAAAGCAAATGTTTGTTGCGTTACATATACCAATTTCATCCTTACGTCATTTACGGCAATACGGCCCTTTCTTATGCTAGGGTTACCATATTTTGGAATTGGGAAAGGAGGACACTTTCCCAAATTTTCAAACTTACAATAGCTACCGGAGTAAAATCTTGAAAAAATTGTAAATTTTTCCCACTTCGTGATCGGTTGACTGAAAAGTCTACTCGCAAAACAATGGAATCGGCAATAATACATTGATTGGCTGGGTACCCGCTAAGCAGTGGCTTTACCGATGATATAAGTTGGCATATTTCTACTCCCTTTGTTTTAGTCGTATGCTGGCGTCAACACTGCGTATGCGTTTTTAGGAATACAACAGATTTTACTGTAAACACGGATGTTGGAATTTACTTCATTATTATTAAATCGCGATACGGGTTTCTCTCGAGGCCGTGGATCTTTTGAGTCAGAAGGGATTTAGCAGTGCGACCACAGATATTTGAATAATATTTCTTTGTATCTATTATATTTTCCTGTAACCTGTTTATAACGGTTACGCATGAGCCATTTCACTACTGTGAAATGTCTTTGATCAATTTTTCCATAAAACACTGAAATCTGTATGCACTTTTTACCTTCTCGGAATTATGTGAAAATGTTAGCTACTTGTTCGTAATGGTAACTCGAGTGAAACCGCAACACCACTTTCGGTTAGTTATGATGTGGTATATTGAGGAATTATTTAATGGAAATATTTCTTACTAAAAATACCAACATTTGTTAGAAATGTGCTGGATAATACACACGTTTTAATCTAGTCAGAATTGCTTCGCGGGCCGGATGAAAGCGTATGGCGTGCCGGATGCGGCCCGCGGGCCATATGTTTGACACCTCTGGTTTAGTGGGTGTAACTCGTATGTAAGGTTGCATTTGAAACAAACGGTGTTATGTTTGAATAGTTTGTTAAACAAAAATCCTTTTATAAAAACCAAATTTTTTTTCAAACGTTGTCAAATTATACCATAATTGTGTATATACCTCCAAAAACATGTGGCATGAGCCTGCGGGTGATTTGCACTTAGTATAGTCGACGTATACGATGTGGGATGGCTGGAACGCTCGAAATCGTCGTCGGCTCAACCGTTACAACATGTAGATTTAGATCATTGATACGAAATGGGTGTTCTGATGATGATGACCGCCGACCGTAAAAATGTTGCATAACGATGCAGTCTTAGTTTAAAATATTTTGGTGTGTTTATGACAGTGGTGGGAAGCCCTTTTTGTCGAAGGAGCCATATTTACCCTATAGATTTTCGATTTTCAATGTCAATCAAATGTGCCGTCACAATTACCTTCTCTGACGTCATGACTGAAAAAGAAAACAATAAAAATATGTTTTAAACATGTCTGTTTTAAATTGATTTTTGTTTTGAATGCAACCCTACTGGTATGCCACATCCGAGTAATGACAGTGAATAATTGTGACCTCATAAATATTAATATATGTAACTCTTTTATCGAATTTAATTGTAACGAACAAATTCGAAAAATATTGACATTGAATACTGTCATTAACACAACATATGAATTATCCTGCGATGTGTTTAGACTCGAAGAGTCAAGCTGTCAAACGGAGATTGGGCCCCGTATAGCAAATGGTATTCTGATCGACCGCTGGAAGAGCCAAGACCGTACGTCGGAATGAATTGCTATCACTTGAATGATCACCGACAAGGATATATTGACCAGTGGTCCTCTGCTGGAATGTTGGGAGCCGTGTGCGAATCAAAAGTTCCCTGGAAGAGCTAAAATGACGGATAAATGTTTCGTTAAATTTAGTTGTATGTGTATGTACTATCTTTTGCAAATTCTGTTTTAGAGACATCCAGAACTGTATTTTGGAATTTTCAAAAATAAAAGAAACTAATAATTTGAAGTGAAACTTATTTTATATAGGTACAGTTGTACATACCGTCCAAGATTATTTACTTAATTATATTTACTATTGGAAATCCTTGGTATTCGGGTCGACTAATTGCGTTAACTAGACTACTTTATTAAATACCGAGATTCGAGACATTCGCGTCAAATATACTGTTTTTCGCCTATACTGTCATTCGCCCCACGACATTTATTTCAGTCCATCGAACCTTTGTAAT
>ATSW01011974.1:0-13208 GCA_000444245.1 Botryllus schlosseri | reverse complement strand
GCCTCGGGACCACGAGGAGCATAAAATATATATTTTCGCAATCTGTAACGGGGTAGCTTTCAATTGATGCCAATTTTATCAATTTTCGCGCTCGACAAGCAGGTCAAAAGTTGCCTTTGGCCAAATGGAAAGTGCGGCGTATACCAATCGCAGTGAGCCGTCAGATTTGCTTGCGTCCACACCATTGTAGGACACTATATGGCAGAGGTCTCAAACTCAAATGTGCTCGCGGGCCAATTTCATACTTTTTGATTGCACCGCGGGCCGAAGCACCAATAATAGTAGGATTCAATGTATTTCCAAGTAGGCCTTATATTGGGCTTACCATATTTTGGAAATCTAAAAGGAGGACACTTTTTCACTTTTTCAGAAATTTGAGACTTGAAAAACCGGAGAAGAATTCAGAATGCTCAATTCACTCTGAGCTCAAAATACCGTTTTCCTCCCGATATTGCTAGGTGGTTGACCGAAAAAAAGGTCAACTTTTCGCTTAGAGCTCAGATTACCGTTTTTCACTCCGAAATAACCGCCGGAGCGTCACTTCTGTGCTAATTTACGGCATATCACTCGCATTTTGCTCTAAATGTGACCTAAATTTTCAAAAAAGAGGACAAAATCTCAAAAAAGAGGACGTATATGGTAACCCTACCTTATATCACGGGACCTTGCAGACTGACATTCCACACGAATCGTGAAAATGTGATTCACTATTGTGAATTCACGCCCGACACGAAATAAAATCCCAGCATTTTGTAATATTTGAATAAAATTGTTGCTGTACTTGGCATAGTTGTAGTACAAATACATCTGGACATCATAAAAGCTGCCGCGTTAATATTTAGCGGTTAGCGGACATTTGACGTGTCACATTTACAGGTAGAATATTTTTGAATTTTAAAGAGATTGATCTGATATCAGATCATTGGAGCAGAACGGCCCCATCCGGGTTTCGGGCTTTCTCCTGATAACTATAGGACATTGATCATGTCATTAGCAAAGTCAAATTAAATCGGCGTTAGATTTACCTTCGAATATTGGAACAGATCTATAACAACTTGAATATAATGATTACTGTGATATAGCAATAGAAATGCCAAGTCGTCGAACCATCCATTGGTGTTACAGCTGTGAAGCGAATGCTACGACTACTTCATACTCGCCCCATTTAATTGACGATAATAACAAGGATAAAGATATACCAAAGATGACACATGATGCAACTAACTATACATCAAGAGGGCAACACAATGCCAATGGTTGCCTTACCGACCTGTTTATACATTTAAATAAGCTACGCAACACAAGCTAGGTCATTTTAATATGTTACCATTCCCCAGTTTGATAGTTGTTTGCATCCGTGGTTGTACCAAGTCACGGCGTTGCGAGTCACATTTAGTCCTTCTCTGATTGTAACGTTTGACGCTACTCAACTAAAGTCATTTTTATTTTATCACGAATTGAGTCCGAGTTCGAATAATTCCACAAAAGGCCGCATCCAAGTCCAAATCACAATTTTCAGTCACGAATCACCAACGGGTCATGTTTTGCCATCATAAACAATTATTGTGACCCAATAGTTGATCTTCCACCGCGCGGTAACTTTTAAAAGTGATGTAATAGTGTGAAGTTTGATGAGTAGTTTCAGGCTTCTGTAGTAGTTTTAGAGCAAATTTTCAGATCTCAAATTCAATAAAAATATACTTGGCAGTTGAATATTGTCGAATTTTCGAAATCCAAAATGCCATCGCGGGCCGCACAAAATGGTCTCGAGGGCGTCTCGAGGGTGTTTGAGACCTTTGCTATATGGCAATATATACCGGGATGCATATTGAACTGCTCAGGAATACCACGAGAAAATAAGGCGAAGAGTGTTGTCGTCGACATGTACCAAGAATTTCAAGTCACCTAGTGGCCCATACATGATAGTATCATCACAGTCGATAGGGGTCAGTAAACATTTGGAATTATACCGTAGGCCGACCGTATTTTCAGTTCCTTCCTAATCGCGCAACGAGGTAATTTAGTATCCGATGCAACTTATCCGTATCACGCATCGTCTTATGAACTATGGGCCTTGTACTAGAAGAGGGCGCCATACTGCGATTTCTACTCGTACTTGAGTATAATTCTGGGCCGCTACTAATCGAGTAGCTTTCTTGACTTTGACCACCTCTGAATATCACGCTGCTCAGAGGTGGTCAAAATAGTTAAGAAAGCTACTCAAGTAGAAGTAGACGTAGCGACGTAAAAATATACTCAAGTGCGAGTGGAAGTACTTCTTTCTTTGTCAACCTAAAACTACTTGAAGTAGAAGTAGAATTGACTGACTTTAAAACTACTCAAGTAAGTAAGTAGTGAAAACGATCGTAATTCGTTCGCATTGATTATCGAAAGCTGCAAATTGAACTATGCGAAAGGTGCAGAGCTGTGATGCATACCAGGAGGTATCAAATTTTGTACATCCTAAGCGTTCGTCAACATGATTGTATGAAAATGATAGTATTGATATGGAAATGCGATACCAATCCCCTGTTTACTCGAACAGCACGTTTTAGAAAATATTATGGTAGCGCACCCTTCCCCATATTATAAGCCCGTAGTTTAGTCGAAGAGCAATACGGAGAATTCGTATGGGATACGGTGTAAACACTTTGCGCGATTAGTAAACGTTAATAAAAAATATCGTGGACCGTAAAAATGTCATATTGTGTAGCTTTATTTCCAGAAATTAAAGGCATTACTACCCTTTCTTTTATACTTCAATATGTATGTTATCCAGACAAAAGAACTGATCATAATTATAACTCAAAGTATATGATACTGGGAATTGAAAGTGAAATATAAATACTACTTCTAAAAGCAGAACATGTATTTCTTGTTTTTAGTCCAGAAAGTATCAAAGATGGTATGCTAAAACAGCTCTAAAAGTAAAAAAGTCAGAGTTCACTTTTCCAGATTAAGACACGCCAATCGCCATGAACATGCTAGATTACGATATGACAAGTAAATGCTAGATTGCGAAACATCAGTTTTAAACGTTATGATGAGCCATATATACTGTGATGAATCATATCATATTGGGGATGAGCGACAATGTGGTGTGAACGGATCCACGCCAACCCTTCACCGAAATTATATTCACCGATACTTTTGTGAAATCATACTGGTCACTCCGTATCCACTGCGCGCGAAGCGCGACAAAAATTCTGGACTTTAGAAACTTTTATGAAAATAAAATGTTGATACTCCGTAAAAACGGCCCCGAAATTCCTCAAGCTATCTTTCTGATTGGGAGATTGAACTACTTCTACTTGACAAACTGAAAATAGCGAAAAGTAAGTAAGTAAATCACAAAATATTACGAAGTAGAAGTGGCAAAAATCAAATCTACTTGAGTAAGTACCAGAAGTGGAGGAAAGCTACTCGAGTACTTCAAAAAATTAGAAGTACTTCGTTACTGACCACCTCTGGATAGTATACGCACAGACTACGCTAACAATGCAAAACTATGGTTGAGTTATTTGTATACCTGGACAGAAATCGGAGGATATAGAAATGCGACCAGAAATTCTTGCATGTCGATGTCACCGAGACAAACGGCGACTTCCCGCTACAAGCCGCTGTATTGTTTTGTCCTTGTCGCGTCAAGCCATTTAAGATATGCAGTTCTCGTGTTCTGACAACAACCTATCGGTTTGCTTCTTCCGCGGTGCAACGAATGGTTGTTCATGGCTATCAACTTATTTCCTAAATATGCTCTTGCAAACGATACCAAAATTGCACAGCATTATGATGCGATAAGGTCATGAATATGAGGTTGTATACCAATGGAATTGCAAAGATTTTGCCAAAGCGAAAACCAGAACGATAGAAGATGTTCCAGGAATCCGTCCAAATTTGGATGTCATACTTAGAAAGGATAGCGATTCTTACCAATAATATTACTATCATAGCTTTTAATTGGGTCACTGCAGTCAAAATGTTATAAAAATGGACTCGCGCATTGACGACGCGGAGGAGGATTTCCCCATTTTCTATGTATGGTTGCGTTCTCCAGAACTTCTAAATCGCTGATCTCAGATTCTAATTTCAGTATTCATCGGTCACTCACTACCCAGAAATTCGAAATCTCAGTTTTACGACTTTATTTCAGTATCAACAGTTGTTAAAATTCCCCTAGGATATGAAAAATTGAAGCGGCCTCTTGTTCGATAAAGGATTAGCGATTAGCCTATATCTACTGATTTCGCTGCATTCCTGGTCTTATACACATCGACAAAACACTGTTTTTTCTATACCTAGATAGTCGGAACAGGTCGATGGAGCAGTGGTAGGATCCAACAGCATACCAACAACGATGGACTTTTTTTATGTATAAGTACCTCATTGCTGCCCCGCGAAAAAATACGAATAAAAATCTAAAAAACTTCGTTATAGATAGAATACCCTCAACCTTGGATGTGGCGAGATAGCGCAGTGATATAATCCGCGGCTGCAACACCAATGGGTGCGGGTTCGAGTCCGACCGAGGTCGACTTCAGTATTCCGATACCTAAGTGTTGGAGGTTTACCTAAGCTCATCCTCGCCACCTCATCCGCGTCAGCGGTGTCTTACAAAAGCCTAGAGGTGGGCCGTGCTATAAGTCGGCAGTTACGAAAAATACAAAGAATATCGGCCTGGTGTACATGACCATAGTAGTCGACAAACACCATGAATACCCCAAAACAAACAAACAAACAAACCCTCAACCTTATGCGGTTACAACCGTATTATTGTTAACAGGTCGCGACTAAACAACAACGATATTATCAAAGATAAAGCTTCTCCCAAGGATAACACTGAGTCACCTGCATAGGTATATCCAGTTACTTAAACCCCAGAAATTTCATAAATTGGGCATTTATATTACACTCATTGATAAAATTATTATTATTGAATAACACGCCATCACCTATGTCATGTTTTGAGCAGGATGCTTGAAGAAATGAACGTCGAAAACCCGCTCATCATCATATGAACGGCCACCTTGATAAAAACCAAACATATGGTAGAGGAAGTCCTTGATGCCATACAAGTAAAAATGGTCATAACGCAAATATTGTGATCTCTATTTATAGGGCAAAAGCTCGCGACCAATTTAAAGGTAACTACGTGGGAGGTATTGGAGTATCGGCATTGTTCGAACGATCGCAACCGGTCATTGTTATGGCCATTGTGTTGCAGTTACCCGATTGTTCTGAACAATGCCGATATTTCGGACTTGGAGGACATATTCTAGGTGGATCAGTGCCTGATCATTATTTTAATTTATATTTTCGGAATCGGTGCAACAGTAGCTTTCGATCAAGACCAGATTCAGTAGTTTCTGCGCTCGGGAAGATAGCTTTTGGATTGCCAGAAATCCTACAGTCGCTTACGCAAAACAACTCTACACTCCAGCCTCAGCGAAGCGGAACGAATCTGCAAAATCGGTCGTTGCCGTTCCATGTTTAATTTCTATAATGGTATGGTATGGATCGATATATTGGTATGGAATATGGAACAATGCAAGTATGGTATGGAATGGAAGATTTTAATCNATGGTATGGAACGACATTTCCATACTTCCATACNTTGGTGTTTTATACATTTTATCGTGATCTGTGCAAGCTTCATGAAGCGTACGTTGTTCGCTGTCCACGGAATACGATCGCTTTTGTTATGTGTGAACATGAACTATTGAACGATGTGTAGGATCGAATACAGTCGCTGGTGCAACGGTTTTAGGAGCTCTTGGAATGGCATGATTTTGTGATGTAATAATGACAGCAGTAATGTTGATCCGATATTCTATTGAGTCTAGACACGACGTCTCCGAGCGTAGTCTATCATGTGACGCAATAATTGGTAATGATGCTACTCCAACTACTTCATTCCTCGAGTGACGAGAGCTTACAAGCAATCGTGATGCAACGTACTTAATGCTCAATGTGGTTGATAATTACATTTCTTCTGAAATATTATCCGCACATTTATACTATTTACATACCGAGATATCTTATTGGTCATATTTCAAATGCTCTCGCGTTAGGATTATAGATCAGGGAGTGGGGTAGATTTAGTTTGAAATTCTCGCCACACTAACCCCAACCAAATACTGTACTAATAATCACGCAGATCGCTGCAGTATTGATCGCCTGCAGCTGGGATATTTTTATGGTTGCACCTATATTATAATTCATGCGAGTATTTACTTCAAACTTGCATGTGCCTCATGCCAATGTACCGGAAATGCGATGATATTCTTATGGAGCAGGGGCGTGCAGCCACTTCTCCAGTCGGCGGGCCGGATATAGGAAAATTAAGTACTTGGCGGGCCGGCTTGCTGAATGGATAAATTATTCGCCCATGTTTACAAGGAATAAATCGTATTTATTGAATGTATTTTATCGACAGCAATGTCACTTCAAAGCCATTTCTCGCCGATAATGAAATACGATGTGGATTTGCGGACAGCATTTGCCATACAGGCGCCGCCATGTCTGCTTCTCTCTGATCAACTAACTCACAGTGCAATCCTTATTTAAGATTTCAAAGCGTTTGATAAGCCCCTTTACCCAAAATTTACCAAGATATCAATTCATTAGGTTGAGTATATCGTAAATGCCGATAATGCAAGTCTTCTCGCCTCGAAGACCTTACCCGTATAAACTCCACTCTCGCACGCTGCGCAGTGCGCAGACCTATAATAACACACGGTCACTAAAATTTGACGTTTAGGAAAGTAGTGGGGAATCTCGGCAGACTGAGGCCGCGGGCCACATTATCATGTAAGACGGGAAACTGTCCGCGGGCTGGACAAAATCTCGTTGCGGGCCGTATGTTGCCAGTCCCTTTTATGGACGGTCCTAGATAACAATCTGCTGACTATCTCAATTTGCTCGCGGAAGCTGTCGAGTAGAGGTACACGGCACCTCACCAATGTGAACTAAACTTCACCAAAACAGACTATGTGAAACTATTACCAGGAGTTAGATTGGCCTCATGGCTAGTTTAAGCAATAATGACATCCGAAATACCAATAATGTAGGTACTAGAAAAGGTACTATACCTATGATATTGAAGCATTTGAAAGTATGGAATATGTATCAAGTATGGTATGGAGAGAGTAAGGCAAGTATGGAGTATGGAAAATTCTCGTTCCATACCATACCATACCATGCCCTGCATCTAATTGGTGATTTGAAAAGTCTTTTCACTTCAAAAGAATGACAGGCTGTTGCACCTTTGCGAGAACACGCTATATTTCGAGGTATCGATAATTTTTATGGATAGTAGCACTGGGTGAGCATAATTCGAATTCGAATGGGATTCGGACTGCATTTTAGTCCATTTTGTGTTGTTCGGATCGGATACTGATTTCATTTCAGATTTTGTTTCGGATATTTTCAAATATATCTTAATTTGTTTAGGACAATCCTACTTACTGTAAAACTCTTCCGTCAAGGGTCCAAGCAAATATATATATATATATATATTAGGGCTGTTCAAAAATAACCTTTTTTCCTGAATCTTGCGGGTTACTTGATTAAATCTTTAGGTTGCCTTAAAAAATGACTCACACCAAATTTGAATTCATTCCAACCAATATTCGCGGATTTCGTAGAGTTTGAAAATTTTGAATTTGCCTAAAAATGCAAAAAAAATTTTTTTTCCAATTTTCCTTCCAACCTTATAAAATTGTTGCTCTGTCTTCAAAAACGATGCAAAACAAATTTGACTCGATTCCAAGCTGCAGAAGCCGAGTTATTCAAGTTTTTTGATGATAATTCTGGAATGATCCACCAATCAAGGATCATCCCAGAATTATCAATGAAAAACTGAAATAACCCCACTTCTACGGCTTCGAATTGAGTCAAATTTGTTTTGCTTCGTTTTTGAAGACAGCGCAACAATTTCATGGGGTTGGCAGAAAAATTTGAAAAAAAAAAATTTTGCATTCTTAGGCAAACGCAAAATTTTCAAACTCTACGAAATCCGCGAATATTGGTTGGAATGAATTCAAATTTGGTGTGCGTCATTTTTTAAGGCAACCTAACGATTTAATCAAGTAACCAGCAAGATTCAGGAAAAAAAGTTGTTTTTGAACAGCCCTAATATATATATATATCAGCTAATGAGCTGTCCATAACCATAGCCTTTGTAAAGACTATGCCATAACTGTATCTCAACTCAGCTGTACTATTAGGTTTATTTAAAAAAACTATTCAATATGAGTTTGTCGGATTCCTGGACGAGACTGTGCGGATTCGAACGGATTGTTCCTCAGAAAACCAAGCTGTCGGACGGCTTTTGATTCTCAGAATTCAAGATCCGCTCATCACAGAGATAGTCTCTCAGAACGAGTATATCCGATGCTACTATATTTTATCCGGTTAGAAACGCCAATCGGCACTCGAAAATGGGACGCTGCGATCTCAAGCGACGCGTTTGCAAGATCCGGTTTTGGCGTATAGGATGGACTGATCGGGCATATATATGATGTCGGTTTTTGCCAATACATTCAACGGCTCTTTTGACTGGTACGAGGCAGCTGTCGGTAGGCATTAAAAATGAAGGCTTCAGATTCCCTATCAATTATGTTCGTGATGATTGCAACCTGCAACGCCGCGTAAGTAAATTCTGACTAATTTATTATTATTTAATACTCCTTAGAATAAAAATTCAGATATCGGCTTTCGGTATAACCGACCCTTAATTATTTATTTCTAGGCACTTATTAACTATTTCTTCATCACCATCCAGCCAGTGTACGAGGTGTATAACATAAGTCTGAAAGAAAAGTGGGCCATGTTCTTAGTTAGCAGCTCGGTAGTAATCACAACTATATCGACCTGCTGTAAAATTACCACATATGTCGAAACCCCGTGAACGCGGAAATAAGAACCATAACTTTGTTCGAGTACAGTGAGTGAACACTAGCAATATTTGATGTGTTTGATTCAAGGTCCAAGAGATGCGTCCAATCTAGCCGACCCTTTCCAGCACCTATGTTGGCTGATCTGATCTGATTTAAACAAATTGTCTATCGATGAAGCGTTTCATTTCTCGGATCGGGTTGTCTAGCTCAATTTTCCATTCAAACTTTTTTCTACATACAATTTATCATCGTAACGTATGAGAGGGACAATCATTGATCACCTTGGAAATACCTATCCTATGTCACGAGTTATACTGAAATTATATTTCAGAAACACATACGGTTCGTTAAGCATGAGCTTACGGAACCAACTGAGCCACGTGCGAAGTGAGTAATATAAAACGCATTTGCATTAGTATTTGTTTAAATACGGGAGATTTTGTAGGACTGGAACGCGAGGAAGACAAAATACTAAATGATATTCTCTATTTGGACGAGATGCAGCAGTCAAAAATGCCGAGTCCAAGACTGGACAAGGTCGATAGAGCATTTCTCGGTTTTGAGAAAAAAGATACTGACACGAATNCGATACTCCAAAAGCCAGGACCAACAACAGGTTTGTGCACATTTTGTAATAATTGTTATCAAAGAGAAAAAGCCAGCAAAAATAATGAATCGTTTGTGCACGATTTGTAACAAATTATACAAGTATAGAAATTAAACATGGAACGGCAACGACCGATTTTGCAGCTTCGTTCTGCTTCGCCGAGGCTGAAGTGGAGAATTGTTTTGCGTAAGCGACTGTAGGATTTCTGGCAATCCAAAAGCTATCTTCCCGAGCGCAGAAGTTATGGAATTTGGTCTTGATCGAAGGCTACTGTTGTACCGATTCCGAAAATATAAATTAAAATAATGATCAGGCACTGACCCACCTAGAATCCGTCCTCCAAGTCTGAAATATCGGTATTGTTCGAACAATCGGAGAGTCGCAACGGGTCATTGTTAAGGCCATTGTGTTGAGGTTACCCGATTGTTCTGAACAATGCCGATATTTCAGACTTGGAGGACAGATTCTAGGTGGATCAGTGCCTGATGAATATTTTAATTTACATTTTCGTAATCGGTGCAACAGTAGCTTTCGATCAAGACCAGATTCAGTAATAGACGCGCTCGGGAAAATAACTTTTGGATTGCCAGAAATCCTACAGTCGCCTACCCAAAACAATTCTCCACTCCAGCCTCGGCGAAGCAGAACGAAGCTGCAAAATCGGTCGTTGCCGTTTCATGTTTAATTTCTATGATACAAGCCATGAGTCAGTCAAATTTTTGAATCTCGCGAAAAATTTAGCTGTCGGGTAGAAATGAGCATAGAAATTTCCTAAACACCTACGTATGTCCTCTCGAAAACTCTCGACTGATATTGGAATGTTCCACATGCTAGATTCATCTGGAATCCAGATGAGTCAGTTTTCCGTGACTTGAATAACGGGTCAATTGTACTCCGGTTCAGCTGATCGATTTGACATATATTGGAGCAGTGAGATCACGGAACGCAATTTATATAATTAACAAACCTGACGCGATCCCAAGTGACGACATCTGCTCCATGCTCCTGCTCCACAAAAGAAAAAAGCATCCTGAAACCACNNNAATGTAATCGTATAATTAGGACTGTATATCATACCAAAGTAAGAAGAACGAGGTATTGAAAGTACCCTGAGTGGACTTGTAAATTGCAGCGACTTATACCAGATTTTTTGCAGTACAATCGTGAGATCAATCCTGTTCAAATAGAACTGTTTGGTCACTTTTCCATAAGGTTAGCAGAAACGATGGGCATTTATATTGAAGACCTCTATAAAATGTGTATAGCAGAAGACATGCTTTCGAAAATATTTTGCTGCGCGTTTCCTGATTGGATAAAGTTTGGGCACTAATAGCTTATGCTTCTATCTGAAACCAAATGGCGACTTCGACGTTGTACCTCAAGGCTGTGTCCAAACTTTTGGCCAAAGGGACACGTGGGGTGAGGTGGCTTCAGCGAACATACGCCGATCATTTTGGGTTTACTATTTATCAGCTGCAATCATTCTGTGGGTGCACTTCGCGGAGTCGCAATTTGCCTGGAACTTCATATATGCCACGGTGTGTCTGGATGCAGAGATGGCTGGCGCCGAAATGTCGGTGTCCAATAGCACCATACCCACAAGCTGCGCAGTGCAGACTCCTAGACTGAAGCCTCCCAACTGCCTCAAGCGATACGAGCAACATATCTTTCTATCACAATTGCGAATAGACATGGTATAATAGAATGTCTTTATATTATGTATAGGCTACTTTTCTCATGTTTGAGGGATGTCGTGGTCATATATTGAATGCAAGAAAACAGAAGGCACTACAATACTCCCCTTATGCTAGTTAACGAAAATATTAGGGTGGGACATAGCCCTGACACGTCATTTTTATAATTATACTGCGCGGGTCACTCAGTCTCTTCCCGTGGGCCAGATGGGACCTGCAGCCCACGGGTTGCTCAGCCCTAGTTAATTCATTAATGCATGTATTTTATCAAATAATGTCGTTGTTTAGTGTTCATGATGTTCCATATGTAATATTAGTTTACGCCATTCCAATATTCTTATTGATCCTCAACTGCCAACTTATGGCATGGCTCATTTTCGATCCAGGCTTTTGTATGTCGCCGCTTATGCGGGAGGGATCGCCAGAAATACCTCCAATGCGAAGCCGGTGGAGCTTCACTCATACTTTAGCTTCCGACCGACTTTTCCTTCGTTTTTTAATTACGCCAACAGCGACGTGTTGCGACTTCAGAGGTATCAGAATGCGCGACTAGACATTTAGTTCGGACTTTGAAGCAAATAAATTTAAAGCTATGCTATATTGTTTGCTCCATATTCATATGGGTGCGGAATTTTCAAGTTACGCGACTCGCGGCTCTTCATCGGTACTTTGATGTTGCTATTGTTATTGTTGTTACGGTCATGATATTTCCACTACATTGGTCAATTTATACCGTGTCTACATCCTTTTTATTATGAATCCAAAGCTGCTGATTTTAGCACAGCCTATACTCGACGCCGGCTCTGCATAAGACACCACCGACACCGAATGTTATTTATTGATTGTGTAGTTCTCTGTGACCAAACGTGTGTCTTTGTTTTATTCAGGAACGTATGGCTGCAAAATTGTATCAAGTTCCCGTAAGTAAAATTCATAATTTATTATTCTGTGTACATCAGATGCTGGACCTGGAAGATCCTTCAGGGGGCGTTAAACGTCCACGGAGAACGATGTTAAGACACTTTCTACCCGCGAATAGTGCTGCATGACGGCTCTTCCTTCTTGTAGAAACGTGCGACCGCCCCTGTTAGAATGGTGGCAACCCAAGCTGTGACGTAACAAATACATTATGAACGTCGATGCTGCTACGCTTACAAAGTTCAAACTTTTCAATTAAAGCTTCATCCATCACCAAAATTGATTAAAATCATTACGGCTCGAAGCAGGCCTTTTGAAATGAACAAGGTCTTCAAAAATCGAATTGAAGTTTATTTGTTTTATTGACATAACAGTGGCGCTTTTCGCATATTAATGTCACGTATGCCATGACAGCAACATGCGTAATATTTCATTGTCCTTGCTCTTCGTCTTCATCCGAACGACTTTTCACACTCGCTCTCTTTCACCATCGGTCTCCCTCGTTTTCCATGCGCCCGTATCTTCGTCTCTACCGTCGATTTTTCAGCTCGGCTCATCTTCACTCTGAGATTTTCAAACACAGCAATCGCAGAGAGGTTAGTGATGAGAAGCCCAGACACAGAGAAGCTAGGTAGAACTGGGGTTCGAATGCATACATCCAACGGTGTCGTGGCGATGCCGACTTATCTAAATGCGCCACTCGCTTTTCCATCGCGTCAAGTGAAACGAATCGACATGGTGCGGAAATTTTTTATTTATAATACCAATTTTGAAAAGCGGTTTTGATTGACAGCTCCCAACAAAAGGTCATGATAATCCCCATCTACTTGATTCTGAAATGGGTGTATCAATATGGGCCTATGTTTATTTTATGCTTCCGTTGGACCAAATTGCTTGCTTTTCACTGAAGAATTCGTCACAAATCAGGTCGCGACCGTGAGGGTAAAACCATTGTGATAACGTTACGTGCAAATTACAGAGATTTCGTACGTTATTTGATACCTAATATATTTTTCCTTATTTCAAGTGAGTAACATTGATGCGAACCTCCGAAAGGTTCAGGTTCGTGTGAACGCGAACCTTTTCGAA
>ATSW01011973.1:0-10437 GCA_000444245.1 Botryllus schlosseri | reverse complement strand
ATGGACAAAAGTTGCAAAAAGTTGCACTATAAGATTCCTTCAAACAGCTTGAAACAGCATTCTACATATCTTACGAGTATTTGGGAAGCTGCCGGAAGCTGTAAAAAAAGTTGCAAAAACTTGCCCTAATAATAACTGAAGATGTAATAAATGAGTAGATTTACACGAATGTTTGAGTTTGAGTTTGTTAAAATTCTTCGTCTGCAACATCAAGTACTTTAAAATCGAACCAAATGTTACTAAAATGGGCCAGTTGCACGAGTTATGAAGCTTTTCACGTAGGTAGTAATTTCGTTCTGCGAGCACAATTATTTTATACTAAAAAATTAGATTGATGCACTTGGCAATGACAATTAGAAGTGTAATAAATGTATAATTTTGTATGTAGTTCAAAAGAATGTCCAAGTCGGGAGTTTTGTGAGGAAAATAATAGGAATCGGTATCATTAAATGTTTGGTAAAGTTAACCGACTCCACAGCCCCGCTCGAAACTGAACTAGGACACGACGACACGTAGCTCGGGAATAACACCTGTTGGTTGCTGGTGGTCGCGACCGGCGCGGTGAAACTCTCGGTCGCCCGCTGCGCCTTGGTCTGTTGCTGCTCCGCCGCTTGCTTTTTGAACATTTCCATTTGTTTCTCCTCCTCCAGCAAGGTCGCCTGATTTTCGCGATCGAGAAACAGTGAACACGCGTGAAGGTCAAGAGAACGGGCGGCAAATCGAACGTAACGGGGCGCCGCGCGAGCATGCCGTCCGCGCAAAATCGCGTCAGGTATAATTTGATTGTACACGCCCGTACAAGAATTGCTCGCCGTAGTGGTACTATGAATTTAACTACAATCACACATTCAGTTTTTACCAAACAAACAAAAAAACACTGCAATAGCAGGCATGACGATGCAGCTTGCAGTAAGCCAAGACAGTTTTTTTTCCATACTTTGATTGTCAAGACATACAATGGACTTTGTCCCATTTTCGGAAGCAGACAGGGTTAATATACTCAAAATGTACAATTTAGGCATGAAACTTCAACCTCCAAGCAACGTGGACCTTTTTGAAATTTCTCAGTCAACATTTGTCAATCCGGGTAAGCTTTCCGATAAGTTTTATAGGCAATAACTCTAAAACTGTTACACATTATCCACCAACTGACACAGGATATATGTACGAAAAATTAAATCCGGCCATCCAATACGAAATTATTAGAAGATTGGATATGGCATAAAGCCAAAACCAGAGCGCTGACTAGCTACCAATTGATGAAGTTTCCGTCACAGCAAGGAGTCGATACAGTAGAATCGATAACTTATATTATGCTATGTTGCTATTCTATTTCTCCAGTTCGATCGCCAAAAGGTCTACTTCAAATCAATCGCACAAGGGCAGTAAAAGGATATAGGACAGGAGAGACGCACCTAACAACGCTACGACATGCTGCTTGCGGCATATGAACATGCAATCGGAGATGCGTAAATTCGATCCGTGATTGAAGTAAATGGGGGTGGCGATCAATAACTAGATAACCTACTCCACGGCATGACAACTGCTGATAGGGAATGCATATTTGCTACCTGCTCGCTCAATTATCAGGCAGAAACACGTGGTTACACTGGGCATAAGTACCTAACCACCAATAAATGACCAATAAGATTGATGGATTGAGTACGTGCTTTTAGAGCAGTGATGGAGTACAGTTAAGTTAAGTATCACAACAATATCGCGATGTCACGACACGCTTTGCGCTTCATTTCCATCATCAAATTAAAATTTTTGACAAGATTCGCGTTACGGTGGCACTCAAAGATAAAATATTTTCAGTAGTTTCCAGTAGTAGAAATTATCAAACTACCTACTAATCTGAAGAGAAAGGTTACAGATGTACATCACTAGGAAAATCCAACTTCCAAATCTCACTACAGATCAAAATATTCCGTGCTATTACCGGAACGGACAAATCTATTCTTACCTCCTTGTCCTTCAAATCAATCTCTTCGAAAGACGAACCGACGGCAGAAAACGTTTGCATCTGCGCTGAAGTCGCCGAAGAAGGCCTAAATATTACGCGAGATAATATACACCAAGTCAAATCCATCAGATTTTCAAAATGGCTCGAGTCACCTCAAATTTTCCGATGCCAAATCAATTTCAAGTCAACAAATATTTCAGTTCTAGTCGTTTGAGTTCATGTACGGATACAGATGCATATACAAATACATAGGCTAGCGCTATACCAGGCCAAACTTGATGCCATGCGACAAGGCAGGCCATTTCCACACTATATGAACCATGCGTTATCTGTCAGTTGCGGGGGACGCTGCTTACAGGGCACACTGCATGCTTAACGTTAATAGAAGTTTAATTAAAGGTAATCAACTTTATTTATTGAAATGTTTTATGAAGGTTATAGGTAGCCTACAAGACCTTATATCCGCATCAAGGAGGAATAATATGTTAACGTGTACATGTACACATCAAATTCAATATGCATTCGAATTCAACAACAGACTTGAGAAAAAACGGGCAAAATATATAGCTATTCGATAACTATCATTAATTAAATTGGTGCTTCCGAACTGTTTGCAATGTCACATATATAGGATTCAGACACATGTTATACAAGAATACTCAATTCTGCAGAGTCCCACCTACTTTCAGGCAAATCATCCTTATTACGGATGATTTCTACATGGTTACGGCGATATTATACTGCCAGTCAAGGCAGTTAAGGATATGTCATAGCTGCTTTGTCAGCTGTGTCGCAGCTGATACAATCAACCACACCAAAAAATATCAATATCGATGGTGCGGTTAATTCTCAGTACAGCAGAATGTTCGGAATGCTTTACAAAGCAGAATATTCAATAACTTGAAAATTGACTCGAGACGTTACATCCTTCTCGCAAATTGTGTCGCCTGTGGAGTCGAGTCAAATCATTTTCGGGCAGTGACTCGAGACAAGTTAAGTAATTCAAAAAACTGACTCGAGCCATCGTAACATTGGTTCCTGGTGACTTCCTACCATTTGGGCCGAATAAAGTCTGCCTACGGGGAGCACTGAAAATTTTATCTTCCATTGCAAATCGCAAAAAGGTCACAGTCATGATTAAGGCTAAGTGAGATTGCAGTGGGAGCTCATCAGTAGTGTCGCGCGTCATAACCCGATCTGGTGCGTGCAACAGGAAATTACCATAATTACATATCGCGAATAGTTTTTCCCGCGGGTTCTACTTCAATTTACAAACATTCCTATCTTGCCGACCTACTGTAACAGTTTTGCCGAATGGACTACATACTTGTTTGTGGCTGGTGCTTTTTTCCCGTCCAGAGCCGCATAATGTTGTTCCAACGCATCTAGCAAGCTGTTGGGTGCCTTGAGAAAAAGAAATTGATGTTCTATAATTTGGTGGGCACTATTATTTCTCGGCTCGCATTAAACAATTCAAGTTCAGGAAACAGGGATATGGCGTCAAAAATTCCTGATTTACAATTGTTATGACCAGTAAATCACGCTGTGAGAAATCGGAGAAAATCAAACTTACTTGCGTCAGATCGGGAATGTCACCCTTGTCGATACCGACTTGCTCCGCTACTTTCAAAAAATCGGCTACCTTGTCCATTCTAGTCAAGAATTTCTTGTAAAGATCGAGGGCTTCCTTGCAGTTATGTTTTTTCATGTCAAAGTATTTTTCTGTGTAACAAAATAAAGTTGTAGACGGCAGAGAGTTTATGACAACTGCAGTTAGACGAGTCACGTTCAGACAGTTGCCCAAAAACTGAATTCCTAGGACGTTGTATATTTTTGTCCTCGATGTTTTTGCGGCATATACACTGACTCATGATATACATACACGCGATCTGTGCACATGCATACCACGAGTGCATGATGTCCATATGCGGCTGGACAGGGAAGGTGCAGATCCAGCCTTGTAAGGCTTTCAAGTCTTGCACCACCCCTCCATACTAACACGGTAATGCTGAGCGCCAAGCGAGGAAGCCATGGATACCAGTTTTACTATCAGTTCTTTGGTCGGACCCGACCCAGGATTGCACCAACGACCAATTGATCAAGAAGCTGGAAACTCCACCACTATGCTATCTTGTCAAGATTGTTTTGGTAAACTATAGAACGAACACTCTAGAATTTACCGTTGAATAGGCTACTGACAGCTTTATCAGCCTACCTATTGATTCAGGTAATATCACCATTTCACAATACGCCAATAACTAGGCCTGCTGTATCAGTCACATTATGTTAATATCATTTGTTGATGATTTACGTGTCTGCAAGAGATGAGTGAGGGACACAAACAAGCGATGAGCAATGCAAAAGTGTTAGGGCGCCTTCAGTTCTGTTTGTAATGCCATAAATTATTTGGATACATCAAGATATACCTGAGCACTTTGAACCTCAATGTTGACGACATTGAGTGACTGGTCCACAAAGCTAGCAGGCATGATAGATTAGAATGTGCAACAAGAATAAAACATTTCTTGTAACATCAATTGAAGCCAAAGGAATGTGACGTCAAGGCAAAAATTACTATGACACAAGCTATGGATACAATTTTTGTTTGTCGATTTGGCTCAGTTTTACAACGACACCAGCTACAGATATAATTTTTTTTATCTGTTTTGCAAAACCATTACTCACCCAGAAGATTAATGATGCCATCGTTGTAGCAAGCAAATAGTCGGATGAGATCTTTGAAAAGTAGCATGAAGGCGCTATTCACCACGCCGTTGGTCAGTTCGTTAGGGTAAGCCTTCAATACAAAACACAAACGAATGACGATAAATCGTATATAAACGACAGGAGAAATATTAAAAAACGACTATTTTTGATAAGTGCATCTGGTGGGAGAAATTAATTTGAAAAATACGACATTAAATTATTCGAAAACGCAGAACAACCAGGATTCAACAAAAATAGTAACACGTCACTAAAATCAATATCTAATCACAACGAATGGGCACAATAAATCAGTCATACGGAATTCGAATCAAAATAGAGAATGAGAGATTTATATCTTGCTATCGTAATAGAAATGTGTATTTCAAAAATGCACCTATGTAGGATACCCACTAACGACACAGGCTATTATCAAGTTCTGGGGTCACTCTGCAGTTTCACACAACAAAATCGCATATTTTCTGATTTCTTCACGGATTTGTGGGAAGTTTCGCAGTTTGCGATATGCATCATGGCAATTCGAATAGCTTTGAAGCTACAGCTTTAACTTCAGCTAAAGTGGGTTAGTCATAAAGCGGTAGGCTATTTCAGAAATGTCTGTTTTGATGAGCTGTGTAGGAAAATGTATCTCATAGGCATTGTCCCCAGTATATAAAGCTAGTTACTGGAGCCCTTCTTAACGGCAGCAGTTTTATTGTGTGTTTTAAAAGTGCTAATTTTACCAAATTTGGTATTAGCTTTCAAAATTTCCAACACTCTACCAAACATCAGCAATCATTTATAACTAGGATACACTCAAGATAATAGAAAAAAAACTGTACAGTTTCCCAGTGAGTAGCCAAGTTCAAGTTTCAAGTTTGAATTTCAGGCTACTTCTACAGGCAGCTTTCGAGCCAAAAATTTAGAAATTCTGCCAACTACAAAGAAATGTTTTAATGGATTAACATTGGTTTCAGAATCAACTATTTCACTAGGCAGTTTAGCGTTACTATCACATTCATGCAAGACAGTCGTTTCTTCTGAGATGGACCAGAACACCACAACCAATGGCATGGAGCTAAAACAATCTTCACGGGTCTTCATGTTCAGGGTTTCAAATCTCAGCAATGTCACAATGTGCGCATGAATGAAACTGAAAGTTTTATAGCTCAATGGGCTGTGACAGGGATTAGGACACACATAACCAATCAGGATGAATCAAAATCTGTTAAAAAGATGGCCATAGAGTAGATCTCCTTTACACAAAACCAAAAATATACCCACTATTCAGCACACTAGTTTTGCCATGTTACGTTGCTGTAAGCAGCGCCCTGTACACTCTTATGATTACTGATACTGTCTTCATAAAGTTATCATAAGGTAGTGAAAAGNCTTGGTGTCAATTTAACATTGCGAATTTTGACACCAATCCTGTAGTTAACTCGATTCACTCTCATTAAAATCACCTGGAAGGTATAATATACTTGTAGGTGGGCCTAATGACAATGAAAGTACGAAATGCCGGCTAAAGGGCAACTGCCAACTATGTAACAGTTGTGAAAACAAGACTGGTTTACTTGGACAATGGCGGGTCGCTCATAGATAAACAAAACAGAGTAATCGAACCCAACCTGAAATTCCAAAAGCACGTCTAGCTGTGTACAGAGTGTAGGAAGAGTCTTGAGCAGTTTCTCGACAGGCAGACCCCGTAAAACTCCGCTGTCTTTGCTGCGAGAATGGATCAAGGTGAAACAGCAATTAATTAATTGTCACTAACGTCGCAGGCTGAACCGAGACATCAGCACATATAATTCATCGTTATCACAAATAAGTTGCTAGAAAACAAATTACTAGTTATTGCCATACTTGGTACTTGTTGTTGTTTGACATTCATGGTGTTTAAACATCAATGGTCATATTTCATTAGATTGAACTGCCGAATTATAGTTTCAGTCTTACACCAATCAGATGGCAATGGGAAGCCGATAAAAACCTTGAACAGTTAGGCAGGCATTTCAGAGATGAACTAAATCGTAATCGAGCCCGTGTTCTATTGGCAGAACGTACCATTACGGCACTCGCACATAAACGTATTGCGGCCATGGTGCTGTCCAATTTACCAGGGCAATATCAATTACAAATTTTCAATGCCCATTGCCCAATACCAGCGTCTGTACTTTATAGATACATATTAGTCAACGGCCACCATTTCTGTTCCGAAACTTCCTGGAAGAGTTCATTGAAGGTCCTACCCATACCCGACCAAAATTACTACACTGTTAACAAAAATATGTTGCCTATTATTGCATTATGATAATTCTATTACTACAACATCCTTAACCAGAAGGTAATCATGTTCAATTTCAGAGCTGCATAAATGTATGGAATCTACAGTTTCTGTACCAAAGAGAAATAGTTACTGAACAGTATTAAATAAGTTTGCAACAGAAAAAGATACAGGCAGGTGGCCTTTGTAAACAGTTACGAGCAAATTGAGAAGACACACGGCTTTGATTTATTTGATATTATTAAAGGTTATAAAGNCTAGCTTTGTTCCTCTGCTAGTTTATACTCCCATTAGGCAATAACTAAGATATATACATTTTGGACACAATGAACTCAATCTAGTATCCGTTAGGAGAACATTAGTAAAAGCCCAAATTAGTCAAGTTTTACATGGGAATAAACAGGTTCCGGATTGAAAGTAACAACAAGACATAGACTATGTACAATGTGTATTTTTTCATGCGTACCAGACACTGCAATACAGCTATAAGAAGGCAGGACTGCGTAATAGGGTCAAATTTGGGCATTTCAGAGCAACTACTTCCTATCGAAGGCACTTCTGAAGGTGTAATTTGTAGTTGTTTCCATCATTGACCAAGAAACCTACCACTACCAATTTACGGTTGAATGCATACCAACAAGGTCATTGACAATCCGTATAATCCTGGTTTAGAAATGAGCGCAGTCGTGAATTCACATGCAGATTCAGCAAGAAAGAAAAATGTTCATCCATAGGCGAGCACAGCAATCACATCATATGCCATGAGAAATTGATCAGTAATTGGAAAAACATAGCCTACACATAACACATTACTTGTGAATGTTTCCGGCTGAGACTTACCCTCTCTTCACGCGTGTGAAGTCATAAGCAACGGTTCGGTATGATACAGCCTTCTGATTCAGATATCTTGAGTATCTTCTGATGAATGTCGACATGTCATATCCTAAAAAATATATGTCAAATAGCAACATCTGTCGAATAAACCTCTGCAATTTTTCTGACAAAGCCATGAACATTCCTGTGTAATACCAAGGTCAGGTATACTAGCTATTCTCTATAAAAAGCAAAAACAACCACCAAGAACATACCAAGGTCAAAAGGATTGATCATCTGTTCCTTCTCAAACACAGAATCAAGGTATATCTAATCATCATACATATGTACATGTCCACTAGCTATACATAATCATTAACTGAATGCCCTGGACGATATGAGTCACAAGCGATTACACGAATTACCACAAGCCGTGTATGAAATTTCACCAAGATTCATTCCCGATAAGTAGCAATATCCCCTCCAGATAAGTAGCATTGTAGCAACACCAAAACAACTCCAGTTGAAGAGATTACATAAATTGACAAAAGTCAAATTCAGCAAGACATTCGACCAGCAAAAACGAATATTGGATAACCTACCGAAACATAACACATAATAATCGTGAATAAAGAAAATTACTCTTATCATGATGATCGCAAGAGATGAAATATTTTCACGAATAATTTATCCTTGCTGAACTTATCAGTAATTCAGTATCGATTTTCATAAGGTAAGCATCTACCAGATAGGAACAAATCCAATGTGCAACGCCCAATATTACCCATATTTCATGGACGACTCAAAAACGTAAAGAGGACCACAATCACAACATAACAGGCTATACTGCAATAGGCAATTTGCAGTTGATAAAAAAAGGTTTGCTAATTGAACCAAACAAAATTTTTACAAAGTACAATATATGCCATTATTTTTTAATGTTGCACAAAGTTTGTCGTGCCCATAGGGACACATGCTACAATATAAAGGATTAATTACTCTTTGGCCCCATGACACTTTGAATCAATGGCTATGATACATGGTACAGCATGAATGGCCCACCAAGCTAAAACCAGAAAATCTACTCAATACATGACATAAAGTCAATAACACCGTAACAGAGGATGCTACCCTTTTCACGAATAAACAACAGAGATCTTCTAAACCCAAGTAGGTCGAGAGTAGTTGAAATTAGCCCAGACAGTGTATCATTCAAGTGTTTAGAAATGAATTATGGGCGTAACATTGATCAAACAGAGTTTTCATGATTTCCCTAATAACAAAAAGGATGTATTTGTTTACGAGATTAGTAGCCTACACATCCTGTCATCCCAGATTACTACTTCCAGCAAGCACTAACTGGTCAATAAACGCAAATACCAATTAGACAGATTCTCAGTTGGATAGCTGCAGATTACCTTGGACACCAGTCTTGTCAACAAAATCTGTTAGGTTGAAGAGTGCGTGTCTTGATGCAATATGCTGGATAAACCGCTAAAAATTGAAAGAAATATCATGTTAGAATCAGACAAATTAATGAGTGCACGCAATTAAGTACGGTCAGATCAACACCAAAACAGAATGCAAATAGCGACAACAGGCTTTTTATGATTTTACACCAAATTACCATGACTTCTTCAGAAATCTTCAAATATTTTTATGATGCAGGAGAATCATGCCAGCACTTTATGAAAAGTCAATCATAGAAATGCAGAAATGATAACAGATATGCCATATTCTAGTTTCGAACAAAGTCGCAAACTTCAAGTTAGACTAGGCGGTGGGCCTATAACACTCCACAAATTCTATTTGCTAAAGTGATGAACTGAATTTCGAGCTCATTTATACCTTATCACAATATACTACATTTTTCTTCACTTCGAAGGTTGCTTTGAAAGATAGGTCTAAAATTGCTTCTTCAATTAGACCTGATTTGCCAAATTTATAGTTTTAGCTAAATTACCTGTATGCAAATAAGTTAACTTGAAAATTTCACAAAATAAACTTCCACAAATTAGGCTAATCCAACTCATACACAAGGGACACTGCAGGTTCTTGAAAGGGCATTCACGGAAAACAACTGATTATGAAAAATTCAATAAGGGATTTGCGTGATGAAAAGAGCAAGAAGAATTCCTCGAAGTTATCAGTAATGGGATAAAAGATGTACTGTGGTGTAATCCAGCGCATAATAAACCATACGAGATAACATATTGACTCTTCAAGGACATGTAAGTCAATCACTTCATGAATTGGGGCACATAATAAGGAATGTCGTAACTAAATATTGTAGCTTGCTATCCAGTAAAATTTGTGCTACTAGAAACATTAGTTAACAATTAGCCAATGATGAACATTTGGACAACCTAATAGGAAACAGCTGACATAGCACACAAGCACTACCAAAATGATCAGTTAAAATGTACACTATGGACTGAATCGATTAAATCCATCCAAGAATCCAGAATACTATCCTGGTCTGAAGAGACAGGACATAGGAAAAATCTTTTACAACGCACCTCGTTCCCGTAGTACATGAGGTGATGGGCAGTGATGAGGCTTTTGAAAACTACAACCCAGCTTCCGACTTTCGTTCTTTCGATGAGAATGTCGACTAATTCCGGAATGTTCACGTTTTGCTCACGGGTAAGAGCAGTCAGGTCTGAAA
>KE606024.1:0-12103 GCA_000444245.1 Botryllus schlosseri | reverse complement strand
ATTTAGCAATACATACTAAAACCTATCTCTGATTATTAGGGCGTTTTTTTGACCACATTATGTTAAAATTGTAGCCAACTTCTTATCTTCATTTCTGGTATAGGAACTATAGCTGTCCTAACGAAGTAGTTTAGCATCGAAAAACGTTTTTGGCTCAGAAATAGGCAACTTTTTACCACTATGATTTTGACAAATTTTGACATGTCAAAAAATGGCCGCTCTAATGATTATACAAACCAAAATAGTTCAAGGAAATCTCAGCCGAAGTCAATATTGAAACCAATTAATAATGGAGTGAATATCATGACTTATTTTGCTCATGAAATATCCTCCTGATATTAATGCAATGATAGCCGCGCCAGTGCCTGTGTACTGTATCACTAAATAACCTGTTGTGATTGCCCTATATCCTATCTGCACCAAACATCAATCTGGCCAATAACCTGCCGCTTCATGCTATGAAGCGACAACAAATCTAACGGCATCTGGGCTCTCGACCGTGAATCACGTGTTGCCCATCTATCCGTAGGTTAGTTATCTATAATCAAACACGTCCTCCTTCCAACCATTGTAACCCAAGGTACGTAGAAGAGTATTGTGACAACACAAAGTGTCTGATATACAAGGACGCTCGTTGATCCGAGTTCTTTTTTTATATCGATGCTCGTCTGCATGCTTAGCAAGTTTGACTGAGGGCCAACAACTAACGCATATCCAATAGACAGTGCGAACAATCTCCATCTCGAGACCATTTTGCCTGATTAACTATGATGTGGCTCTAGCCTTGTTGTTTCGCCCAATGGCCTGAATTTGATACAGTACAATCGGATGTCATATTGATCACGTGATCTTACATCAGGATGTATATGAAAGTGCTCATCGTAGTGTAAACATGACGGCTGTTAATGATCATTATATAGCCGCCGTGCTCTATACTATCCCTTATGTCGGTTGTGGTATCATTACCCGAGATGAGCAGATTCGAAATTTATATCCTAATCCAATCCAAATCCGAAGGTTCAAATCCTAATCCAAGTCCTAATCCATAAATTTTGTATATTAGAATCTTAATTTTAATCTGATATATACTTGGAATTTCTCTTGGAAAGCCTACATCTTAGGGCTACATCAGTGGTCGGGAACCTTTTTTGTCCGAAGAGCCATATTGGCCGTATTTTTTCCATCTCAACTCCAAAAGAGCCATACATGCCAATCAGCAACAGTTACGTCACAATTGAAAATTCGTGACGTCATGGTAGCACTAATTGAAATTCACTACATGAGATTCCTCTTGTGCGCCACATTTTCTCTGCAAACACTGGTATTTATGTTGTTCGAAAATAAAGCTCGAAACGAGAGGTAAGATGCGAACGGGCCAAGCCTCAGCAATGATAACGCAATTCATCGTATAAGTAGCTTAGAATTTCTTATAACTGATATTAATCGAATGTGACTGTCACACTGATTCCGAAAATTTAAATACTTATCGACTTCTCAATTCTCAGTTATCTGACGTGATTGCTATTGTATATTAGGGTGGAGTGAAAAATGAAAATTTTTAAATTTCAAAAAAGTAACTTGATATGTGGTGCCAAGTAGCAAATAAATAAATTCTATCATAATTTTGGGTTCGTACACCTTCTGGTGGTCGGGCACTTTCACCGAACGAGCCGAAAATGGCCAATTTCGCTATATCTTGATAACCTCTTACACTAGAAAGGTAGTTTTGGGCTTAAAAGATGCAGAAGCAGCATGTTCCTATCTCACTTTCATAGAACTTATTCTTAAAAATGAACAGGAAAAAAGTTACAAGAAAATTACTGATTTTATAGGTAAAATTGAGCACTGAACAGGGTTGTAACCAAGTCACAAGGCATCGAGTCACAAGTCAATCTCACTTTTGCAGTTTCGACTCGAGTCAAGTCGAGTCATTTTCAATTCATGACCGAGTCAAGTCCGAGTCCAAGTCAGCGACCAGAGGGTCGAGTCCGAGTCATGGTATTATGACTCATGTCGAGTCCAAGCCATTGTGTTGACTGACCAGTTTCTGGTTAAAGTCTTGCTAAATCCACTTTTTATAACTTTGTTTGGTGATATCGAATGGTTTGCATTTATAATATTCTAATTCTCCTCATTTTAGCAGTTACATGTCGCATTTTCAAGTACTAGTACCAATAGACGAAATCCCAATAGTGTGCGTACTTTACTATTCTTCGAAATAACAATGAAATGTCGGTCTTGGCCTTCTGAGTCTCGAGTCATATGACTTGGTTCGAGTCATGCTCAATGTTCCTGTCTTTGCAATCTGAACCTCACAAGACAAATACCATCCCGCTGGGAAAAATTTTATGCCAATGAAGAAATACCAATTTGAAATCGTGTGCGTCTCTTAGTTTAGAAGCCTACGTTTGGGCGATTCTATATTGTTTTGATATAGCAGACTGAAAGTCACGAAATAACATTATGTAACGAAGTCATATCAACGGGTCCGCCCGCCCGAAGGTGTTTAATTATTATTTACGGGCCCTCCCGCTTTCAAGACACTTCACTCAGCTCTACCAGTAAATCTAATTACGTGAGTATAGAGGACAATAAGTTGATAGCATAATATGTATGCAATCGCCGATCTGATTGGCCGATTTTATCATAAATTATCGAAAATGTTCGCGCTTCGCCCTGGCTCACGATACTTTACAGATGATTTCGTGACAAACGCGAACAACGTGATGGGGGTTGTTTTATCACCCTATGGGAGCCCAAGACACACGTTTCTGGGGGCCTGACGAGGTGCTGTTTCGTTCCTGCCAACGGGTATACGCTCGAAGATTTTCAATTATTATTGAGTGGTCCTACCTTTTCAAACACACCTCACTCAGCTCTACCGGCAAATCTGATTACGTGAGCAGAGAGAAGATAAAAATTGATAACAATATATATGCAATTCCCGGTCATACTGACCGATTCAATCATGAATTCTAGAAATTTTGCGCGCTTCGCGCGCTTAGACGACAAAAGCTGTTTCCCTAAACAAATTCCCAATGAATATGATAAATAGCGATGAACAGTGTATCGCAGGAGGGGGTATGGGGTGCTTTGAAGCCCCACAGAAGTTCGGTCTATAACCCTATGGGGGGCTCAAGATCAAAGTTTTTTTGGGGGGGGTGGGGCTGACGAAGTGCTGTTACGTCTCTGGTGTCAGACATACTCAAGACATGATACCTGAGTGCTAGAACAACTTGAACACACCCCAAACATGATGCAGAGTGATACCTGCGATTGCGATGCATAAGTGCGATACCGAGTATATAAAAAAAATCATTTGATCGCAGCATCGCGCCCCATAGTTTGAGAACCACTTCTTTACAATCTGGCAAATAAATATACAATGAATTCATCAATCGGTATAATCGGCGACAGACACAGTAAAGACATGATACCTGAGCGCTAGAACAACTTGAACACACCCCAAACATGATGCAGAGTGATACCTGCGTATAGGGTTACCGTACGTCCTCTTTTAAACAGCAGTTATTTGAAAGCTCGCATTATTACTGACGATATCCCCTGGCGCGTGTCAGCCGCAAAGCTTCGGGAATGAATACTATTCTAATGTGTAATAGATTTTTGAAGTCAGCAACTACAACTAAAACTAGAACTACTCACTTTGTAAAACTCACAACTAGAACTAACGACCATCCAAAATCCGCAACTAAAACTTTGGCTACTAAATTAGATCTAACTAGATCCGTGATTCTCGACCTGTGTTCCTGGGAGCCCGGGTGTGCCATTAAGGCAGTCTCAAGGGAATCATGTCGTTCACGACACACAGCAAACTCAGACATATGATTACGATTAGTGATGAGACGACCGCTTTGGCAATCACTGGTTGCAGGCTCGAACAGTACAGTCGTATTGTGCCCGTCTTAGTGGTAGCCTACGTCGTGTGCAGTGGAGTACGCTGGGGAGGTTTAAGTTCCATATTGAAACCCCGTCGCATTGAAATACCGATATTATATCCCATAATTACTATCTCTTTCACAATTGTGCAATTGGTATCGGACACGTCTGGGACTTTGGCAAAATCGAGCAGATTCTACTCTGGACCGAGCATTTAGGCATGGAATCAAGTATCACCAATGATGACATCACAACAGTATGAATGATGCGGGGTGTTCAAATATGTTGCTTTTATGCGACCAGAAAGAATATAATACTGGTTCGACATCTGGCTCGATGAAATATGCCGGACCTGATGTGTGAACAGTATCCCGCCGGCCATCCGACGAGCATGTCCACATTCAAGTCGAAATACAAGCAATTACTACTAAATGAATGCCAGTCCATCCTCAAGATTACCGGACAACGACTGACCTATCGATCTCGCCTTCCATGACATGCCACCCCATTTTGTCGCTTGCTTTTTTCCATACCATCTTCTTTACTTTTCATTCAGTGTGCGCTGTGCATGCCTCCTCTTTACATCGCCTAGGCCAGGGGCGGGCAACTTTTCCAGTCGGCGAGCCGGATATAGGAAAATTCAGTGCTTGGCTGACCGGATTGCTGAATCGATACATTATTCGCCCATTTATCCACATGTACAATGAATAAATCGTATTTAATGAATGTATTTCAACGACCGCAATGTCACTTCAAATCCATTTCTCGCCAATGTAGATTTGAGAACAACATTGTCGTACTGGCGCCGCCATGTCTGCTTCTCTCTGATCAATCAACACACGGTGCAAGGTACAATCATAGTGTCCTCTATGGTGTGGACACGACTCACGAGCAAATCTCACGGCTCTGGGAAATTGGTTAACGTCACACTTTCCATTTGGTCAAAGGCAATTTGACTGTAATCTTTTACCAGCTTGACGAGCATTAAATTTGATAAAATTGGTATCAATCGAAAGCTATACCGTAGTACTGATTGTGAAAATATAAATTTTATTCTGCCCATGGTCCTGAAACCTCCCAAAACTAGCCTCGAATGATGCATTGCAACGCAGTTTGGTATTGTGATACAACGATGCCGTTTGGGAGTAGGTGAGAGGCAGCGTAAACCGTAAGCGTATTGGCCATTGTTGCGCAACCGATTGAGACGATTATGATTAGATGGCCACGCTATAGCTTTCGATTGATACTCATTTTATCAAATTTAATACTCGGCAAGCCGGTCAGAATTTACCGTCAAATTGCCTTTGACCCAACAAAAAGTGAGACGTAGACCAATTCCACTGAGCCGTGATATTTGCTTGTGTCCACACCATATAGGACACTATTTTGCAATCCTTAATTAAGATTTCGAGGCGTTCTATAAGCCCGGTACCCCAAATTTACCAAGATATCAATTCATTAGGGTTGCGTAGGTGGCGAGATAACGTAGTGGTATATTCCACAGCTACAACACTAATGGGTTATGGGTTCGAGTCCGACTCCAGAATTCCTACAAGAGTTGGGGATTTATCTAGGCCCCTCCTCGCCACCTTATTCGCATAAGCGGTGTCTTACAGAAGCCTAGAAGTGTGCCGTGGTACAAGTTGGCGGTTACGGAATCAATAATTGGAAATATCGGCCTGGTGTCAATGACTATTGAAGTCGTCGAACATCATGAATATCATAAAAAAACATTAGGGTTGAATAGCCTATACATCGTAAATGCCTATATAATGTAAGTCTTCTCGCTTTCACGAACTTACGCGTAATGTCCACCGACAATATAGCGTAATGGGAAGCGTCCGGCTTCTTGATCGGTAGGTCGTGGGTTCGATCCCCGGCCGGGTCAGACCAAAGACCTGATTAGTAACACTGGTATCCATGACTTCCCTGCTTGGCGCTCATGCATTACTGGGATAGCATGGAGGGGTGGAGCAAGACTTTAGAAAGCCGTACAAGGCTATATCTGCATCTTCCTTGTCTAGCGGCATATGCACGTCATGCACTCGTGATATGCATATGCGCAGATCGTGTGTATCTGTATCATGAGTGGTGTTTATGCCGCAAAAAACATCAAGGACAAAAAATGAAGTACGTCCTTTCCTTCTTCTCGTTTCTAATAACCGCCTCATGTGCGTTACTACAATTTCGAGTGCGTATCTATTCGGCGATCCGTAGCCAGGATAAACAAAACTATTGGGCTTCGTTCAGATTCCGATATTTTGAAGTTGTCCGCATTAACATTGTTGTTACCGTGGTGTATGAGCGGAGTTACCGTTAGCTATTCATGCACTAAATAAATTGCAGTCTAATCATGGTGAAGTTAACGAAAGAAGTTGTACTTCGACGAGCACGCTCTCATAGCCTCGAATCTGTTAAAAAGTTGAATTGTTGGTAAGTTATTGGTAAATTTTTATCACAATCATTCGCCGTTAATAATTCGAACAGTAAACTTTATTTTACCAATTTCAGGAATTCAAAGCTGACTGATGTGAGTATTTGTCTCCTGATATATAAATCCTATAAAACTTTATAGTGTTGTTTGTAGTTTTAGTACCATAGTATTGAATACTTTCTTTGTAAGACATAATTTTCCAGAATTAATTAATTTCCGAACTTTCAGGTGTCTATGGTGTCCGAATTGGAAAATGTGGAAGTCATCAGTGCCAGGTAGGTTATACTTATGTCGTGAACATGAATGTTGTCAATGTAATTATCAATCTTTTCATCTCTAGTACAAACTGTATAGACAGCTTGGAAGCATTTGCAAAATGCTCCAGTCTGAGAGAGCTTTACCTTCGTCGAAATTCCATTAAAAATCTTGAAGAAGTGCTACACTTGAGAAGCTTGCCAAACTTGAGGTAAAGTGATATTTTCGTTGGAGCTCGTTGAAATATTGCTAACCGTGTTCACAGGGTTCTATGGCTCTCTGGGAATCCATGCTGCAAAGAGGTCTCCGAAGATAAATATCGCATGACTGTTATCAAAGCCCTACCGTCACTAACGAAACTTGACAATGTCGGTATGTCTGCAATCCGTAAATCAGTCACCTCTGTATTCTTGTTTCAATTAATCTATTTCGTGTATGCTTGATCATAAACACGGATAAATTCATTTCAAGCATTCATCTCAAATGTTGCAATCCATTATGCTCCCTGTTTCAAATATAGTCTGATATGTCCGAATATGAATTCTCACTAACTATATGGAGTCTATACCGGTACCCAGTTTCGTTCTGAAGAGGCTTGTGCTCTTCAAAGTTAAGCAGAACATGGATACGGTGCAATATTACTCCCATTATATTTGATTGAGACTTTGAAATTTACTAAGTTACTGATCAGATATGGAGATAAGTTATGGCCAACTAATGTTTCATGTTGTAGGATTACATAAACTTTGGGTATATGGTATGTGTTGTCCTTTTCAGTAGATTTTCGTTAATGTTGTGATCATACAGACATAATCGTCTACAGCAGTGATTACCAAACTGTGAACCGCCACAGATTATCAGGAGTGCCACAAATCTTTTTGAAAGGAACCGTATTAATATTTAAAATAAAAAATCCGGACAAGCGTACTGTATACGACTTGAAAGCGTTCTAGCTGGGTAAAAGTTTCTTTCTGAAATGTTTGACCAATTGGACAGTCTGAATTCTAGCCTCGAAGGTCCATATGAATATGTTAAGAGACCAACGGTTGAAGTTGTGGAAAGCCAAGGCCCCGAAGAAAGTCTTTGACGGGTTTCCGACTCGTAATGTATCAACTCATATACATGAAACATGAACTCATTCCGTAAATCATGTGCACATTGTTTGGACTTCAGCTTCACTGCAACGTTACTTCCCAGTATTTCACGTTGGGAACGTTAGATTGGAAGTTCATCTATTCGGAAGCAATCTTTCTGTAGAGCAGGGGTTCTCAACCTGGGGGGCGCCCCCCTTGGGGGGCGTGAAACATCTGAAGGGGGGCGCGAAGAAGCAGTCACCTGAAAAAAAAATTTCGCGCCTGGCACGATTTACCTCCATTACACGCGTGTTTCTCTCTATATAGACCCAATTTCATATTTTTTATTCTCTCATCCAACATTCATAACCGACCATACCACCAAACAATCTGTTGGGGTTGCTAGCATCCCAGTTAAATTTTGTGATATGACGATAAGGGGGGCGCGAAATTTTTCAATATCAAAAAGGGGGGCGTGTCTAAAAAAAGGTCGAGAACCACTGCTGTAGAGGAAGAACTGCTCATTGATTTACGAAACGCTGTTTCTGCAAAAAAATGAACGATGTTTGGCTGTAAGACATCAAAATCGTGAAATCCCTCAATCGAGATTATAGCGCCATCTGTATCTCTTAACTGAACTCAACTTCTCTATGAATGTGAACATGGTGACTGCTTGGAATTGACAAAATGCAGTCATGTTTGTCGGCAATGCAACCTCGTTTCAGTGGTATATGTTCGGCATTAACATTCCATCGCATTAACACGTGAA
The DNA here is from genome assembly GCA_000444245.1 of Botryllus schlosseri. Lineage (NCBI taxonomy): Eukaryota > Metazoa > Chordata > Ascidiacea > Stolidobranchia > Styelidae > Botryllus > Botryllus schlosseri. The sequence goes on along the minus strand of KE606024.1, from coordinate 3,675 downwards.
ATAATTATTTAAAGCAACATTTCTTCCCTTGTGAGTGTGACATGAGTGTTTTATAATTTTTTCAATGTGCCAACCTGAAAAACATTTGGGAAACACGAGTCTACATCACTACATGGTAACATTAGTGATAAATTTCACCATGTATTTGAGTACTGTTGCTTCATTAATGATTAAAAGATTTCAAGGCCTTTTACAGTATCGCTTCAAAAGTATCCTTTTGCCAGTATTAACACCATGTTACACAGAAAATCGCCTAGAAACTGTGCAATAATCTTAATATCAATACCTTATACTCAGTTGGCAGGAATTCTATGATCGATTTTTGGTACCTGATTGTACTAATCTTCAAGCAATATCACCACTTGGCCATAAATGTACAATTTACTGCTCTACGTACAGTATTTTACATGTGAAGATATAATCATGACTTCCAAATCATGATTCAACCAAACATACTAGGCTTCACACGTGACTTGGTTATTTTGATTCATAGGAAAAATGGTAACCTTTACTCGGGGCTGTAACTATTACCAGGCATGGCCCTCTAGTAATTTATGACTACTACAGGATGTTGGTTTATTGAAGCCTTGTCTCACTATGCCAATGTCACGGAAGTGAATCCCCTTAGACCGGCACGATTTTCTTTTCCTGGACTATTGCATACTCTTTATTTTCATCAAGTCATTACACAAGAAGAGTTCAAAAGATCAAAAATTGAAGGAGACAATCTTAAGACGTCTGATAATTCACCGGAGGTAACCAAGGAATGTGACGGTGAAATAAGTCTCGGTGAAGGCGATCACATTGAGAAAGACGAAACCGAGAGTTGCGAAAAAGCAGAGGCCGACACCGATGTTAATGCCAGTTTACCTGGCTCAGTCATACAGGAAACGAAGTATGTACTGGTGGAATTACTATAGCAGTTTCTATTAACATTACTGTTACTTTTCTATGTAAATTTAATAGTGTCCCATGGCACGAAGTCGTAATATTTACTAAACTTTAAATCTGCTAACAGTAAAACTGGTGCCGATACCAGACACCTGGTTTCTTTGTTTTGAAACAAAGCCCGCCTTCACTAATATCTTAACCACTATAAGCCATTGTCCTCGGATTATTGCCCTACGCGGTACTCGATACGGATTTCAGATTTTTTAGTACAGCCGGTAATGAGGCAGGTCTTCGTGCTATCTACTTGTGTTATAGTGGCAGGGCTATTTTGTTTTGGTTGCTCTATTACATCGTAAGTGGATGGGAATATGCTTTTTCAAGTGCAGGGTATTTACTATTAATCGTCACATGTTTATTCAGGACTTTATGTGTGTGGTCCATTGTGACGCTTTACTACAATGTTTTCAAGGCGTGCCCGGGCTAGTCTGAACTCTTCTATTTGATTTGAACCTTAATCCGGTGTGTACTTAGCCGAGTGTTTCAAGGAAAACAGTACCGTCATGATCCGAACGGGATATTATCATTCCCAATGATATTGTTATTGCTTGTTACACCATCGTGGCAACACATCACTGTTCCTTGACAGTGAATTACGGAAACAGCTTGGGTTCAAGCCGTTGCCTCCAGTCACGTTATCGACTGGCAAAAGGACGTTGTCAGAGTCACGTACAATGGGACAGACGACCACCAGCGTCCACGTGTTGACTGCCTCGCTCGCTTTAATCCGAGATATGGACGAGGAGGCGCTCATGACATTGCGCGATGCGATCAACAGCCGGCTTTACGTTTTGGAACAAGAAGCGGTGTGCATAACATCTTGTATTTTTGCCAAATCGAATCAGAATGTTAAAGTATGTAATGGCGATTTTGTTTCGAGTGATTCTCAGAAATGTGACACCTCATCAGATTCTAGAACCAAGGACAGTGTGGAGGTACCGGTATATATGACCTAGTGTGCCGAGAAGGGATCTATGATTCATGCAAAACCGATAATATTGACACAATTGAATGCGATACTCTTAACAAATTTCACGGTTCACACGACTACAATATAACTGCGTACTGATATTTCGAAACAGTGGTTGATAGCTATTTCAGATCGCGTAACACTGTTGGTGAATCGCATATACGAAGGGTAGTGATGAAATTACCCTCAGGGTTCCATTGTCAAAAAAGCGACCAAACATGGCCGAGCTGGTACAACTGTTATATTGACACCATAAAAACCATTTCGACCCTTTCATTGTATCTTGTGGTGTGTTTTAAATAGAAATGCTATTGCTTCGCTAGGGACTTGCACTATTCTTTGTACAATGCCTCAGTCTTCTTGCTCAAAAAGCTGTCGTCTCTCAATTTACAGAGACCACAATCAGCGTCGTCAAAACATACCAACTCTACAGATGAGTCAAGTCCATGCAAACGATCGACCTCTGAACTGGCCTGACGCCGCAACATTCTTGTTACTTACTCAAACTGCCTGTCTGATGTCCACGCGACATCGACGTTAAAGACATAAAATGTCTGCGCTGTAAACCAATGACATCCGCATCTATTCGCTGCTACTTTCGACCAGGACGACACTGGATAACACACGTATTCTACTGTCTACGGTACCACGAGGGTTATATAGCCTATGAAATATTTATTTTGCATCTTACGTAGCTTGAAACATTGTGATGTTACTGTTTATTTTTTTCCAGTTCCTTAATAAAGGCCGCACCAAACTTGTACGCGCTTGTTCATCAGGCAACTTTCGAATTCCCTCCAAATTGCTTCGGGCTTTAGGGAAAGATTCTGTCGGTCAAGGTTTCTTGGTCTTAAAAAACTGAAAAGTAACGGCATGAGGGTTTCTGTACATGTAACTTCTGACAGAACTTTAAAAACAAAAAGCCAAGGTGCTTTTAGTTTGAGAAGCCTTCAACAACCTATCTTTTTAGTGTAGCAACAGCGGAAAACTAATCAACATAATTAAGAAAGTATGAAACTACATAACTACATCACCCGCAATTGGTAGAACTTCTTGTTTCAAGCACTGTAGTAGGTGATGACTTCTTCAAGATTTTTAGTTTTCGAAGCCAAACTACTACTCGGATTTAGATTTTTTCAAGTAGGAAGTAGTGGTTGCATAGATTATGACTGAAATTATGATAACAACGGCACAGTATGGCCCCTGTGTCGCGGTGACAGAATATTATTTGGTAAGTTGTACCAAGTCCTGAAATTTTGAAAGCTGTTCTTGACGATTGCGTCAACAAATTATCTGAAATACAACTTGGACCACCTTTGCCAGCCCCAAATTCCTTCTCAATTTCGCGGTTTCAGTGACCAAATACAGCAATACCCTAGAGGTGTTTTGGGACCTTTCCGTAAACTCTGTGATATTATTCAAGCAATACATCCACGCTACACATGATGACAAATAGACCAAGCCCACTTCGGAAATAAATGACAAGCATATATGCGTCTTGAAATAATAGCGCATACCTGTCTAATTGCACCAAACACTTCGCCAAATCCCTTTGTCGGTTTAAATTTGTCAGATATCCACCCTGGCAATTGTGATTTAACATCAGATCGATTATACCTCTTGTCCACCAGAACAATAGCAGCGTAGTCGTGTCTGAAATGTTCATAATCGGTTGTTCGTTGAATAATTTGTTGGCCGTTTTCTGTTACGTAATACTGATACGTATTGCGTTATGACAGGATAAAGTGATAACCGCA
>ATSW01011969.1:0-16432 GCA_000444245.1 Botryllus schlosseri | reverse complement strand
AATATTCACAAACGGAAAGCTGGATATTTCGAGCAAACTTTTGTAACAAAGCAAGTAAAATTTTTGAGATTGTCAAGTTGCGTGCTCGTTTGGTGTTGATTTATTATGCTGCCAGCGCCATGCATAGTGTGGTTCTCAGTTGAAATGCAATCAATTTCAACCAAAGATGTTATAATGAAGTGAAAATTGTAATATATGAAAAAGGTTCAAAATGCAGGACGCGAACGCGAACCTCACATTCTCACCATCCCTAGTGATATAATAATAACCGGTGAACTTAAATCTGACATTTATACAATCAATATGATACATCGCACTAGAGTTTTTGATATAGCTCAATTTATGTCAATACTCCTTGCATAACTAGGAGGATGAGTCATTTTAAAACAACGCAATCGATTCTGGCCGATGACGGCCGCGAAACAGTCCGTCAAAAATTTCGATTTTTCACCTCTTGGACAGAATGCGCCAGCGTGTATACGCGCACCGTGTACATTTCGAAAATGCTATTCTCAGAGCTCTGCGGCGCTTCGTCACGGAGATGCGAGTTATCGGGGTATAGAATCTGTTTGACGGCCCCCTGTATCACTGTTCGGGTACCGTCGGATGCGGCTCGAAGAGACTGCAAGCCGTTGCTTAGCAACCAGCGAAAATAGGTCGAAATTTCGCGATTTTCGGACGCCAATACCGATCCCCTCTGTAACGGTATCGAATCGTATCGCATATCGGCGTAGGTGGCGCGTTGAGACGAACGCGACGGTATCGGTATCATCTCGATCGGACTTGTGGTGGGCGAGAAGGAATCGCGCGGAAATAAGTTAATCGCCGTTCCTGATTCGTATTTAGGAAGTGGCGCATGAACAATGCTGTATGCAAAGCAGGCATGTTATGCATATGTTCAGATCGTGTGTAAGTGCATCACGGCGTTGTCACATCCGGTGTCAATTCTCAGGTATAAATATCTCGACAACGTCCGTCTCAGTAAGTTAGATTCTTGGCATTGGGCATTCTCTGTAATGTCCATTCTCGTTAATGTCCATTCTCGGTAAAGTCCATTCTCGGCGGTGTCTATTCTCGGTGGTGTCAATTCTCGGTAATGTCCATTCTCGGTAATGTCAATTCTCGGTGGTGTCCATTCTCGGTAATGTTCATTCTCGGCAGTTTCCATTCTCGGTAATGTCCATTCTCAGTAATAGCATTGTCGGTGGTGTCCATTCTCGGTAATAGTTTTCTCGGTATTGGTATAGAACCATTTTAAGATGGTACACGAACTCCTTTTGTTGGCAAAGCTTGGGCTGATGTGTTTTGATAAAGGTTGACTCTAAGGCACGCAGATGAAAGTGCCAGAGGCCCCTATCAATGACGCGAAATCTGTCGTCTCGATAATTTTTCGCACAGGCAACAATGTCGCTAACTATATTCGGTATGCATGCTGGCTCAAGCATACAACCGATGATGCAGCAACCATCGAATAACAACAGTATATACTAGTACTACGCTGCTTGAGTACGACGCTTTGAAACGATATATTCAGTTTTTAGGCGGTGGGGTTTGCAATTGCACGAGCATGACTTTTACTCCTCGTTAAAAATATACTCTTGTTGCAGATTTCACCAACAAAAATAAAATAAAATGAGGTTCATCGTAATATGGATTGTGAACACATCTGGTAACATGATGTCAGGAGATGTCACAACTATTTCCAATGTCGATTGTGGCTTACTATAACTTCCCCTAGTGCCAAAATTACTAATTAATTATTACCATTAAATATATAATTTTGTAATTGGCTGATCCTGATATACCTTTTGGCCTTGTAACTTCGCTTCTGCTAGAGCGTCTTTCATCCATTGGAATTCACGAGCGGGATCTCCTGTTCCGCTGACTTGTTTATTGCTATTATACCAGTAATTCGTGTTTAAAACCATAATAATTTGATCTGTTGATCCTGGAATATTATCCTTGTAAAAGCCGCCTAAACCAAAAATGCGATAGGTTACATATTATTCGCAGTCTTTATATATATCGTAAGACATGAACATTTTCAGGTCGATGCCGAGGCGATATATATCACCACCATGACATTTTCATAGGGCCAATGGGTATTTGTATCATTGACTATACAATACATACATGTAGGCTACACCCACGTAACGACAATTACAGCGAAAAATACTCCATCCAGGGGCCGGGAAACCTTTCGTCTAAAGCAGGGGTGGGCAATTATTTTCCTCCGCGGGCCAACTTAGAAGTAGAAAATACGCTGGCGCGCCGAGTGAATTTTTTTAGCTATATTCCCTAGCGTATTATAATTTTATTTCTAAATTTCACTGTTAATAAATGCTGCTCAGTGATTGTGTTCATGTCAGGTAATGAGGAAGTGACGGTTAATTTAAAAAATATCTATTTGCCGTCATGATTCGAAACACTATTAAACATGATACATTTTAACTCTCTTTTAAGTTTTTTAGGCACGCCTCCCTTTATGATAGTAAAAAAATTTTCGCCCCCTAATCATGCTATTACAAAATATTAAAAATTGCAACCATAATGTTAGCAATCCCAACGGAAAGTTTGATGACATGGAAATTTATGGCTGTTGATGAGTGAATTCTGAAATATCGAAGTTGTACAATACACTTCGGCTTCGCGCCCCCTTCTGATGCTTTCACGCCCCCCAGTTCGAGAACCACTTTACTGAAATGCATATGCAATACTACAAAGCTTATTTTCTTGGTTGCTGCCTTCCGCGCCTTGTGCACTGTGCAGTTTATTCTGAGCTTCTCCCCCCCTTGACCTCCCTTGAGTGTTTCGTGTTTTTGTCATAGGACCGACATTAATTAAAATCCTTAATCTCGGTGACATGCCTGGCAAAATCCACAAGGACGGGTTTACCCCTGAATCCAATATACAAATATTTAGTGCTTTAAAGTCTTAACCTTCTTTGAATTTCATTTTTCGGCTTTCTTTTTCTGGCATGCCCGTTAATCCTTTATGGGTGATAGATATGATGAGTCATATAGTAATTGCGAGCACTGATTGACTTGTTTTACTAATTAGGGATTTGAAGACGTATCACGTAACAATTTGAAAACCTATAATGCGTAATGTGACAACGGCAACAAATACCGTTTGAACTAAACTATATTATGGTAAGAGTGATTTCTTGGAACTTTAATTGCTACTCACACTTTGCCACATTGCCTTTATTTGGAATCTGGATTACGCATGCGAGGTACGTGGGCACTGGGCAGCGTCATAGTGGTATATTAATGCACAGTCTTCAAAGTAAACGAATTTCCTGTTGAGTTGATACAGCCTATGGTTTTAGTCATTCTAAAAGCAAGTTTTATGTTTTGAATTCCAAGCAACCGTTCGCGGGCCGCACAGAATGTCTTCGCGGGCCGCACTTTGCCCAGGTCTGGTCTAAAGAGCCATATTGGCCCTATATGTCAATCAACTGTTGCGTCACAATTGAAGATTGATGACGTCATAGTGATGCGACATCGAAGTTCACTACACGGAATTCGTCATGTGATGTTATAACATCCGCACTAATCCAGCCGGTTGCCCGACTTTTGAACACGCTACACTTTAGCTTATAGCTAACAGGGGTCGGGAACCTTTTACAAGCTGCAATTTCTAATAGCATTTTCGTGAGAGTCATATGGTGCTTTTCAAATTTCAATTTGTTATTGGGAATGTCAATTCCAATGGAGTTAGTTCATTTGTCGTTGATGACCGGGAAGACAATCTGGAATTGATAACTGTAATGTCATGCAGGCTCCGCCGTCTGCTTTTCTCCCTGACCAATGAATCAACGCGTCGCGCAATCATAAATTTCAAGCCGTGCGATGTCGGGTACGGCGAACTCACGAGTGATATTGGTTGCTGTTGCTGGCGCGACATCAATTTCGTTTTAGGGATTATACAAATTTCGCATCAAACTCGACGGGTCAGATTTTTCCGGCGTATAGACCCCTAAATAACCAGAACAGGGGTGGGTAAACTACGGCTTGCAACACCGTTTTGTGCGGCCCACGAAAAAAAAATATTGATAAAATGCGCACTGGAAATCAAATTACTGTCGGTACTTGATTAAACTTTTTCTTAATATATTTCAGCATAATAATGATAAATTCATACCATAGTATTTTTTATTTCGTGTGTGGCGCGATACCCCGGGACAACCGACTTTCATCTCTAATTTTGCCAATGATGACGACCAGCTTTTGCATTCTCATCAATGTTTCTGACGCGTGTACTATATCATCAAATCCCTGTTTGGCTTGTTTTAAATATATAAATATACATATTTTATTTCAATGTCGCCTGTCCCTATGGGCTAATCATATAGCAATATTGGATTTTGGCTTAGTATCCCATTTTTATATAATGCGGCCGCGAATGATTTCAAATGTTGGATGTGGCTCGCGAGCTAAATATCTTGCCNACCCCTGAACTAGAAGGTACCGTATTTCCCTATTATAAAGAAAAACTAATATATTGGATAGATTGATGAGCAATTATCAGCAGNCGATATTTGACAAAAATTTTAGGATTTTCAAAATGGAGTTTGGTCNTATAGACTATTCTCATCTACTACAAGAATNTTAATTTCNACCGATATGAAAATTTTNGTAGTCGCATGTTACATNNCCTAAAACTCCAAATGTCTTGGTGCGTCGTGGCACAGTAATGGCCGACGCCGAAATGGCCATTTCTATAAATCATGCGGATTTTTTCTTGGGTAAGGGTACCCGATNATCAAGACAATNGGNAATAATAAATCGATCGCGTTGCCGCGATATTGATATATAAGATTCGAATTAAGTGCCAAATTGAAAATTTATCAAAGAGNCATATCATATCATTAGAATAGCCATAGGTTCCCGAACCCTGCTTCATACAAGGAGCAATCGTAAACNGTAATAATACCCAATATATCATAANCANATTCNGAGATAATACANNNGTATCAAAATANATGTCGATTGTNGATACTAAAATGATTTCACATTAACAAAACATTCCCCGTGTAAGTGATTGTTTTGGTAATTGTCANGAACTGTCTGCTCATCCTAAAAAACGACCCATGTAGTCCNTACTCAGACCAAATATATGTCGAAACTAATATATATATATTCACCCGTCTGAAATGATGCATACGCCTCATCAGAAAGCCAATGGCTCCACATCTCTGCCAATGCCGTAACAATCTCACTGTCACCGGGTGCGTGCTGATTCTTGGGGTGATANTCGTGATTTCCCATTGCTGGGAACATCGTTGTGTTCGGAAATACCTCGGTGATATAACTCGTTATGTTCCCAATTATATCCAGGACCATTTCGGTGCCCAAATATTTCTCCTCGTCGTCAGTGTGCATGGTGTCGTCTCTACACAAACAATAAGCTTGTCACAGGTGGCGAGATAGTGTAGTGGTACAATCNACAGATGCAACACCAATGGATTGCGGGTTCGAGTCTGACTGAGGTCGGCTCCAGAATTCTTACNCAAGTGTTGGAGGTTTATCTAGGCTATTCNTCNCCATTTCATCCTTGTAAGCGGTGTCTTATCAAAGNATAGAAGGGGACCGTGCTACAAGTCGGCGGCTACGGAATNTAAATGATGAAAATTGGCCTGATGTCAATGACCATGACGATTGACCATAGTAGTCGACAAACACCATGAATACCTCAAAACAAACAAACAAACTAGCGTTCCGGCATANGTCATTCAAGTTTTAAATTGTTCGCTGTGGTTAATAAAAGTACATTAATATGTTNTATNNAAATTGTATTAAGGNCATTGAAATTTCTTGGCAAAGATGGTCAAAGCAACCATTAATGCTACTCAAGTAGAAGCTTGGAAAGTATTTTANTAACATACCGAAAAGNGGACTATAATCANATTCCGCATGATGTTATTAAGACGATTTCACTCGTAAAAGNGACATGATTTATTTCTTACTTGAAATANTTGGAAAGTATATATGGAGTTAGTATTATAGGGCGAATTNAAAACTAATTGATNCATGACTTCGGTCCTATTTCGATTATAATGTTTTGTATAGGTGTCTAATCTGAGATAACAGGCTATNGGTTCTGGACACAGCCAATTTTTGTTGCNAAAGCGAAATCGTATCAAGCTATCAATAACATACATGCAATCCGAGAACATCGTCGAAATATTCGCTTACCCAGTCCATATGATGAAATCTGGGTTCGGGTTAATTAATTTCATTGCGTCTACGGATGATTTGATAAGGTCCCACGGTGAATCGCANCTGCAAAAAAGGATACGGTATATAAGCATTATGACAGAGTGGATGTTCGTAAACGAANTGTCATAGCGGTTGATTAGGNTGTNAGAAATGGCACAGTTGCNTTAATNATANAGATTGNAAGTCCCTCTAGTTTGTGCGGGGTCGCCAAGTTAAGGGACGTGTAAAATCTAATTTTCACGCGTTCGTTACAAACATAATTTGAGAGTTATTTCTAATATCAATATGCGCAATGTGCATATCCATTCGACTCATCAAAACACGATTGATCTGCATTTACTTCTATCACTTTCACTGCTCCATATCTTCGGTCATCTTTATAGTAAATATTAAAAAAAAAAAATACCATCAATGGTAACGTTTATAGATATCCACTAATCAAGGTTGGTTTTGTAGTACTGAAGTTATATCGACCGACCAGCTCTCCGGAGCGCGATTCAATTTAGTTTTCCAATCATGTCCCGAGATGCAATACTACTCAGCTGGCAACAATTTTGCATATCGGCCTCGCCTACCGACTAGGGTTGTATTTAAAACAAAAATCCGTTTAAAACAAACAAGGCCCTTGTTTAAAACACGTTTTTTCTTGTTTTTATTTTAAGCCATGACGTGTCGAATATTCAATTGTGACGTCATAGTGGATTGAATTGACAATTGAAAATATAGGGTAAATATAGTTCCTTTGGCGAAATATCTGTACTATTGCTGTTGAACCGACTATTTTGAGGGTTCCAACCATCCCATATCGATATGCGTCGGCTATATCGGGGGTAATTGTCCGTAGGCTCATAAAACATGTTTTTTTGGAAAGTATTTACACAATTATGGCATAATTTTACAACTTGAAAAAAACAAAATTTATTTTTTCAAAAGGCCTTTATTCAAAACATCTTTTAAAACATGTTTTAAACAAAGTGTCTTAAAACACCGTTTGTTTTTAATGCAACTCTACTACCGACACATGAAGCATTCATTTCTGTCGCTTATTTTTATGTTATCCTTTCTTAAATCCAGTGTGCATGCCTCTTATTCGTGCTGTAGGCCAATGTGGGTGTCTGCTTAAAAGACTGCTATAAGTCGTTTCGGCACCTTCCCATCTTATCATCATATGTCAAGCTTGTGGTATATTGATTTAATAAAAACTAGATTATGATGAAGATGATTCAAATCCACAAGTCAAATTGATACGAGCAATATGTCCATTGTTTACAAATCCATGTCGTTTATACGAATCACGAAAAGAACGACCTCAACTCTGGGAGATAAAATCATTGTCTACAATTATATTTAAAGAAAAACATTCTCAGTTTGGATCCCGCTCACAAGTCACAAGGCTAGAAAAATCTAAAAAACACTCTCGATGTAATAATAATTCCATAAAATGATATATAGAACTACAGAATATAGTATTAGATATCATGATTGCATACTTGTAATCGCCGGCTCGTCCTGGATCTGTAATCGGTCGTCCGTATGATGACGGACATATTTCAATGGATTCTTCTGCGCTCTGAGTGTAATATGGATCTAAATGATGATCGCTGATGTGCCAGAACTTCCCAATTTCTTGAGTTTCAACTAATTCATAGCCTGTCGTAAGAAGAACGACTATAATGCCACACCACCGTTCCATTGTTGACAAATCACTGCCTGATTTCTTCCGCGTGACAATATCGTAACCACCAGCACTGAATCGGGGTAACCTATGACGCTCAATATTTCGCGTGTCCTCGTTTGAATGAAACCAGAAATAAATCAGGGACGAGAGCCTGCATGTTTGCATTTCATGAGGGCAAATATCATTGTGTCAATATAGTAGATACGAGTTCTAAACATGTTGCTGAATCGGGTATAAGCTTCTTTAAAGTGCACTCCTGGGTTGATCAAGCTCGCTTCTACTTCATATGATATATACGCAGCCAATGGCGTTTGCTGGATAATAATTAACCATAATTCATGCAGCATATACCGTATTTGTACCAGAGTTCTTGCTACGACCCGCTGCGGAATTTTTCTACATAGTGACGAGTTCATATCAATGATCATGGCGTTTATTGCATCACAGGACAATCGTCTTTGTTTTCTCTGTCGCAGTGTTGGACGACTTGTGGCTGACCTTGTGACCAGTGTAATTGAACAGATCAATTCGGTATTGTCTTTACAATTACACACCATCCACACTTTATATCTGTACAAGCAATTTGGCATACCAATACCTAATTGCCGGTTTTGACAATCAGTTCTAGAAATACGATGAAAGCTTTGATGTAAATCAGGGGTTCCTAACCTTTTTTTACACCGTCGTCCCCTTCCAAATCAATGCCCCCTATTCTTTTCAACCATTTCGAAAAATTTAGAAACGTTGTTTTAATTGAAAACTGGTTTATACAATAACCAGAATAGTAAAATGATATAATACAACACTCAATAAACACGATATTAGGCTATATTAATTAGTTATTACATATTCATTTAATGTGAAGATTGAGCTTGTGTTTGCTCTGGTAATATATCAATTACTAGTTTGGTGGTGATGGAACGAATGTAATCTAAAGATTAAGAAGTAGAAGTGGGCCGTGCTACAAGTCGGTGAATACGAAATCATAATGAAGAATATCGGCCTGGGGTAAAATTACCAAAGTTATCGAAACACCATGAATATCAAAAACAACAACAACAACAATAACAAGTAGCTTATTGCCTTACTAGTATTTTTATTAAATTTAAATGATTTTCGTTTGTTATGCTGGATTTAGGGTTGCGTTTAAAACAAAAATCTATTTGTAACAAACATGCCCATCGTTTAAAACATGTTTTTTTTTATTGTTTTTTATTTATTTATTTTTTTAGCCATGACGCCACGAATCGTTAATTTTGACGTCACAATGGATTCACATTGATAATTGAAAATATAGTGTAAATATGACTCATTCGACGAAAAAGACTCGACCACTGTCAAAAAGAGACCAAAATATCTTTAACCGGGACAATATACATCGTTATGCGGTATTTTGACGGTCGGTGGTCATCATTATCAGAACACCCTTTCCGCACCAATGATATATCTACATGCTATAACTGTTGCACCGACGATGATTTCGAGGGTTCCAACCACCCCATTCGTATACGTCGACTATATTGGGTGCAAATCGTCCGTAGGCTCATACTACATGTTTTTTTTTCGAAAGTATTTACACAAATATGGCATGATTATACAACGTTTAAATAAAATACATTTTTTAAAGGCATTTATTTAAAACACTTTTAAAACATGTTAATTGACCTGGGTTTGCTCGAACCCCTTGGGTTTGTTGTTGTTGTTGTTGTTTGTGGTATTCATGGTATTTCTCGACTACAATGGCGTGTTGTTGTTTATGGTATTCACGGTGGTGGTCGACTACATTAGGCTTTTACACCATTGTGAGATTCCCTAATTTTGATTCCATAACTGCCGACTTGTAGCACGGCCTAATTCCGGGCTTTTGTAAGGCACCGCTTACGCGGATGAGATGGCGAGGAGGAGCCTAGATAAACCTCCAACACTTAGGTAGGAATTATGGAGTCTACCCCGGTCGGCCTCGAATCCACAACTCATTGGTGTTGTAGCTGTGGATTATACATACGCTATCTCGCCAGTGTTACCCCTGGGATTTGTTTCGTCCGTTTCAGGGATTCGGCCGAGGACAATAAGCACACATTAGCTGGAGCAGTTGATCACACCCCACTGCTTCCTCTAATAGGCAATTCGGTCAACTGTCGGCATTGCTTTCGATTTTAATAGCTCAGTTCCTCATCCTCAAAAAATTTGTTATAAACGAATTGAGCTGTCAGTCTTAAAAACGAAGAAAAGCAGCATAATTTGTTGCAACTAATCGACGTCGCTTGATGGCAGTTGTAATCAAATAATCGTTACACAGCGAGCGTCAATGCTGCTTTGTGTCACCGCGACGTGATTGCCAAATCTAAATTTTCTTATTGATGTCGATTTTGTGGGACTACAGCAGTGCTCTGAGCAGATTGCAATTTATATTTTCGGAATCAGTGTGACAGTCCATTTCGACAAATAGCCCGTCTAGTAAGCGTAATGAAAAATCTCGTTTTCTTTTTCCAAGTGTGCAGGATTCGATGAACCTTCTGTTGCGGTGTTGTATCTCGCTCTTGTTACATTTAATATTAATTAAATGTAAAATAAGAGTCTAAATACGTTTCCTTAATTTAAATCGCCACTGCTGGTACAGCTAATACTCTAGGTCGGAGGGTCTCAACCGGTGTTCCGAGGAAATAACACCATGGGTTCCCTGAGCCATAGTTGCAGGAGTTCCGTGGAGATCAAGACACGCACTCAACTCATACGTATGATTTGTGATGATACGCCCGCCTTTGCCATCATTTGTTGCAGGCAATTTGACTCGATCACTAATCGAATTGTGACCGCTGTCGCGGTACGCCGTGTGCAGTGGCGTACGCGGTAGGCGTAGATATCCGAAACCGAATTCTCAACCTTCTGTAATGCCGATTCTATCTCCAATATTTATAAGACCATTTTTAACTAAGCAACTGGTGTATTCGCTGTTGCGTTTCGACCGAACAATGCGATGACAAAGGTGAAGCTGAACTGGAACAACAGATTTGCAATAAATATTCATCATAATGTTTTCGTTTTGTGTGAAAATTACATTATGGTTTCGTACTTTTAACATTCTGTTGATGCACAGTTCATTTTGTGCACTAGTAGGCTATTCGTTAGTGATGTTTTAGATGTCTAGTGAGATGTGTAGCCTCGATTTGCGGTAGATTTTTGTTTTTATTATTCAGTGAAAATGTGGAGTTCCGCGAAGGCTTGCAGATTAACGTAGGTGTTAGTAGAGGTTAAGAACCACTTCTCTTGCTAGTGCATTACTTATATTTATCACGGCCCTGGTGTGATCTCCTCTCTTATAGCGCTGGGCACTTTGATTCGAGCACCCAAATCTGAATCGAGTATTGATTTTAACGATTCGAGTCGAGTACTGCGAGATGATTTTCTCGAGTATTGAAATTATGCGCGTCTTGCCACTAAGAGTTGAAACTTTTAAAATCGTACGAGAAAACGGGTAATTTGAAAATTCTTACTAGAAATATTGGCAAACGCTTGTAGGATAATCCCGCCTATGCGAAAAAATTATCGAGACGACAGATTTCGCGTCGTTGGAAGAAATCGTTCACACGTTCATTTGTGTGCCTTGGAGTCGACTTTTATCAAAATACACCAGCCAAGGCTGTCTCAACAAAAAGAGTTCGTGTAACATTCAAAAATAGTACATTGAACGCTCTCATATCCGACATTTCATGCTGATGGCTATCATTTTGCGATACGATTGTTGATAGACGATGTTCTTGTGAATTCTCTACTGGTTGCTGACGATTACCACTGACGAGTGCCAGCCGAAAATATTCGGGTTCATTTCAATATGAATATATCATTCAATTGTATATTAAAGTTCTGTACCGCCAAGAAGCTGTTCAGATATCTCTCATTGTATCACAGTCTTATGGTGTATTGAAATGATGAAATTTCTAGCAATAAATTGAATTGAATTGCATTATATTCTTGGTGGTCACATAAATGGTATAGGCTACATAATGATATGACATCATGATGAGTCCTAGGGTTACCAGGTCGCTTTTTACAAATCCCAAAACTTTTAAAATCGGACGAGAAAACGGGTAATTTGAAAATTCTTACTAGAAATATTGTTGTGTTACTAAAAAAAGGTTATTTTTCCCGACTCGATTCCCGAAAGACCCGCCCTAACATCATAGTGTTGTGTTTGACTAGAAAAAAAAAATAAGGTAATCTCAGGGATTTCTAAAAAATCTCTGGGTAATTTTTCCGCCTTGACGTCCGGAAGCCCCTGTGTTTTTCAGTCGTCTTTGCCGTCACTGTCGTCAAAATCCACGTTTCGCGTCATTCATGACGCTTTTTTAGTTGTGCCTGTGCCGTCGCCTGACTGTCAAAGCTATAAGGGAGGACGAATTGCCAAAAAGGAGGAAATTTGGGCATCCTCGGAAGACATTTTCAATTTATTGAAAAGGGTTGACAAATCTTCTTAAAGGAGGACGTATGGTAAACCTGTGATACTCGAATACTAGACTCGACTCGAAGCCTATATTTGATTAATTTTTTTTCAAGTTTAGTTTAATCTCGCCATTTTACTTATAGACAGGCGTCTACCCCGTTAGTGTCTGTGTGTGTGTGTAGATAGAATTGATAAGGACCGTAATATGTCTGAACGAGTAGGTATACCTCGCCTTCTAAATCGCGCAAGCGGTGTCTTAAAAAGCCTAGACGTGGGCGGTGTTGGCATATACGGAATCAAACTGAAGAAAATCGGTCTGGTGTAAATGACTGTTGTAGTTGACAAACACCACGAACATAAACAAACAAACAAACAAATGAGAGGGGAATTCGTTCTGCCTGTGGTCACTGGTTTAAACTATCAGCAATATAATACCGTACAAGTGTACGTTTCGTAATATTCCGACGCTGCCGAACAGCAAACCAGATGGAAAAAAATTTGAATATGTAGGCGATGATGAACAATAATGTTCTTCAAATGTTGTTACGTCATTGCTGATATTGGAACAGTGACTTAATTCAGGGAAATAGTTGTTTGGGCTACTGTTATTATACGGGCACAGACCTCGTTATCCGGGAAGAATTGAGTCCACATACAAATTTTACGATCATGACCAATGAACTGATTCAATAAATGGTAGCGGTCACACAGCAGACTCTAGTGAGTGTCCTCATAATTTACGTATGCGATGTAGTTACGCGCTTTACAGGACTGACAAAAGTATTTGCATGCATATATGCATATGTAAAATCTACATAACCTTTTCCGTTCTTGTGACGCAAGAAGACGTGATGCAAAATGATTGTGCGGGATTAACTCATTCACAATTAAGTTTAACATATGACGAAAGCGTCATCGTAAGAGTTCTCCGCATCATACGCGGAAAGTAAGACCCCGCCTTTTCTAGTAGGTAGGCCTAATACTACACATACATAGTCGGCTTCAGATTATATGCCTAACACATACATGTTGTTATTATTTTGAAAGAATAATCGGGGTGTTCATCGTCAGTTGTCCATCAATTATCATATGTTTTGTGCTTACGCGCGACTTGCTAGCAAACCATATGATCTCCTACGCTATTCTGTGAACTACTGGAAAAATTTATCGGATGACTCTTGTAACGTTCTACCGATAAAGATTCTTTTTCGTCATATAGCAAATATTAACATGCATGGCGCTTTACCGTACAAAAAAGCATTGACAATAATAACGTTGCTAATGATTATAACAACACAGTCAAAGATTTTCTGCAATTCGTTGCGGTCACAGTCAGAACATGTACTACAGATTTTTATTCAACTACTCTGGTTGTTGGAGGCTACCGTTGTATTCGCCGACCAATTGGCGGGAACCGATTTCAGATAATGCAAAAACGGATAGAGAATACGGATTTTCCAATCACTAAAACTATATAACAGTGCAAAAAGATTGCTCGCTATGTTGATATTATAAATGACAAATGAGCATTCAGGATACAAATGTTCCAATACAGCAGATAGTATAGAAGTGATCAAGTCAGTGACACAGCATATGATCGCTACTACAAAAACACGCTTCAATACTTTCATAATGGATTTCTTTTTACTGCTTTCGTTTAGTACGGAATTACGTGCATGCAAGAATAAGGGATACGCAAAGAGCCAAAGCAAGACCGCTTGATAAAATAGTGTACAGCAACCGAGTATATAAAATTTGGAATTGGTAAATTCTGTTTTGATACAGCCTGCAACTACGCTTATGCTCCTGTCTGTCAAAAAAGCAAACGCATTGTATACGCCGGTAGCGATCATTACAAATAGTAACACAAGGCAAACGTATTTGAGCCTCACAAACCGATCGTCATCCAGCCCGGGATGACAATAAAAAGACCAAAGTCGAAGCCACAGTATCAAGTATATGCAGGACAACGCTGCTATGTTCAGAATGATTTCAGCACGCGAGAATCCCACGTAATAGGGACTACTGATGAAACCAGTTTCTAAGATGATAATATCCAATATGCATCGGATTAGCACAAAGATCGCCGCGGAAATGGTATAAGTTCCCATCAGTTGTTTCAACAAGCGCCCTTTCCTGCCTTGCCCGGCGTGAATGCTCGAAATACTCCCTCGGTTCCTGCCACGACTACTCCCGCGCCGTAACTCCATAATGTAATGCTGAGTCAGCGAAATAGTCAGGTAAAGCGTTGCTATTCCAACAAATATATCACACAAGAGACTGAATATCCGCAATCCTTCGGGAAAGGTAAAGCATGGGAGATGATCTCCATTTTCAGTGACGGTTGCATTGGACGGCGGCGTCGAATTGTTTGTTGTTTCTCCCGCAACATTCATCCTTGCAAGATGTCATCAGATATATTCATTATAGATCATTCATTCACACTTCGTCTGTTAAACAAGGCTATTCTGTAATTAAAGAACTGTTCCCGTATAGTAGATAAGACAAATGAACTACGAACGGTCTGCACACGGAAGTTAACTATAATTACTCATGCGAATGGTCAATTGGTCATACTATGAACCTTAAAGTATTCTGTGAAAAATTGACGATTAGCAGTGACAGCACCTTTCTTCTTGTATCAGATGGCAATGGCTATAGGTCATCGTGAAATGAATATTACAATATCCTGCGTGCGCGGATTTTACATATGTCTGAAAGGAAGCAATTCCGGCGTATGCTAGATTGCTTAAATTATAGTCTCTTTTTGTCTCGTTATAATTACCTCGATAACGTCACAATCATCGACGTCTTATATCCTCGATATATCTCAGTTTCCTACGATTATGTTGAATTGCAAAAAAATGATTAACTTTCCAGATCTCAGATAACGTTAACCTCGGAGAAATTCCAATCACTTTTTGCGGGTAGCAGAGTTGGAATTTACCAAACACATGATCAGAAGTGTTCAAAGATCAAACCGTGAGAATGAATCTGACAGTGATTCGAGATCAATCCTGACCACAGTGCTGGCGAATTCAACTCTGACTGACGTCACTCGACATTAACCAAGATTATAAACTATCTTGCATATAGACGATATGTGACCTCACACCGTGTACTACACGTTTGGCTCTTGTATACAACAACTGCTGATAAACTCGCCTAAGGTAAAAACTCCGAATATTCTCTCAATATTTAGATGGATTAGCCAAATTCACTTATGGGGGCTATTTTCATGAACATATACCCGAAGAATTAATGGATATCATTAAACAAATTATGCATAACTATACCCTACATATATCAATAGTTACCCGTGGCTGTCTTAGCCAATGTCATTATATACTCTTTCCTGGGTCGTAACATCCCAATACTTCGGGCTATAGAATATTTCCATGGTAATTTTTTTTTCGCTTCTCCTTGCTCCACCGTTCCTCTCGATATGATCGCGACGTATTTAGGATACCCAGGTTATACCAGCTTCATTATCCATCGAATTGCAAGGAGTACTATACAGACATTTAGGCCCACCAACGACACTGCTGCAATGACCCGTGAATTATTACTGACAGAGGATAGTTTGCAGCAGGTTTTAAATGTTATTCTCCCAAAATTTGTGTTTTGTAGTGTGGTAGGGCGATAGCTTCGCACGCTACCATTGATGTGCATTATTGCCGGTTGACAACAGCCCACGAATCATATTTCAATGCACATTCTTGAGCGGAAATGGTCCGTCACCCACTCAGGAAAGAATCATATGACGCAAAACGCGTACAAGTACGTTAGAAGGAACGCGGAGATCGATGAGTGTATTACTATTGCCGCAAATATAGAAACCTGTTAATGTGTACGTCAACACAATAAACGAGAGTTCGAAACAAGCGAAACGTTAATAGCATCATTCGGAATTGGTCATTATAGATGAGGACGCCTACCTAGTATCTATATAAATAACGAGTTCATGATTTATTTTGACCCGAAAAAGGAGCTGTGAAACTTACTTCGTGTAACGTCTACTGGTTCATGGATTATGAACTGTGATGAGGAGCGCCCCAAAGGATGGGCATTAAAGACGAAATCCTGAGT
>ATSW01011966.1:0-17894 GCA_000444245.1 Botryllus schlosseri | reverse complement strand
ATAGCACGGCCCACCTCTAGGCTTTTTTAAGACACCGCTGACGCGGATGAGGTGGCGAGGAGGAGCCTAGGTAAACCTCCAACACTTGGGCATCGGAATTCGGAAGTCGACCTCGGTCGGACTCGAACCCGCACCCATTGGTGTTGCAGCCGCGGATTATGCCACTGCGCTATCTCGCCACGCCCTGTGGAGGCAATTTCGGAGTAGTTTTATTGCCCTGGCGAGATTCCAATTTGCGTTTTTGGAATCAGTGCGAAACTAGCTTTCGATAAAGACCGGACCTATCAAATTATGCGGACGCTTCGGTCGTGATCTATAGGACTACCAATATGCTGCTGTCGGGGCGATTTAGGGAGTCAGGTTTTATCGCCTGGACGCACGAAGTGCGAACATTTTGTGTAATTCATGATTGAATCGCGGTCAATATGATCGAGAATTGCATGCATATATATTGCCATCAATTTTTATCCTCTCTCTGCTCACGTAATCAGTTTTACAGGTAGAGCCGAGGGAAGTGTGTTTGAGAAGGTAGGGCCCTCAATAATAATTAACATCTTCGGACGTATATACCCGTTGGCAGGAACGAAACAGCACTTCGTCAGCCCACCCAAATACAATAGTAAACTTGGGTCTTGGTCTTCCATAGGGTGATAAACCTATCCCTATCACTCTGTCGCTTTTCCCACGAAACTAGTTGTATTGTTAAGTGAGCCAGCGCGAAACGCGAAAATTTTCAATAATTCATGATAAAATCGGTCAATATGATCGGGAATTGCATATATATTGCTATCAATTACTTGTCCTCGCTGCTCACGTAATCAGATTTACTGTTAGAGGTGTCTTGGAAACTGTAGGGCCCATTCGTATGATTCCGTAACATATTATTTCGTGACCTCCTGTCTGCTATATCGAAAAAATATAGAATCGCCCATACAGGCTTCTAATCTAAGAGACGCACACGATTTCAAATTGGTATTTCTCTAGTGGAATATAAATTTTCCCCGCGGGATATGGTATTTGTCTCGTGAGGTTGAAATGGCCAAGACAGTATTTTGTATATATAACGACATTTTCGGTCATCATAAGGGCAGTCCTGTCCGGCCAAGGTTTTCTCGCTTGGTGTGTCGTGGCGCGGTAAAGGCTAACACTGATATGCCCATTTCTATAAATCTCACGCATTTTTTCATGGGGATGCATGAGTACCCAAAAATCAAGATATTTGGCAGCATGAAATCACGCGTACAGCAAAAAAAATCGGACCTTAAGCCCCGTTCGAGCTCCCCCACCCCTTCATTTGGGGTTTGGTATGCGGCAGTTACAGTCCTGTATTTACCTATATCTACAGCTACTGCTCGTTCAACTGGACGTAACGATAGCAGTCTACTCACGACTTTCCTGCAATCTTCATTGAAAACTCCAGACTCCAAGCCAAGCTATAGTGTATTTTTTAAAGATAAATTTAATTTTTGTCATAACTCGATTTCTTAATATCTTTGGGGGCCGCACTAAGGCTAGCTGGGGGCCGCATGCGGCCCTCAGGGCCGCACTTGGGAATCACTGNNCTANANNGTGGTTTCCAGCCTTTTCACCCACCTCTTACAAAGCTTGTACAAAAAGTTTCGCCCCCTAATATTCACGGTTCTGAAAAGGAAGACTTATAAACGGGAAATTTATTTACCTAACTATAATCGCTGGTGAATTGACTAAAAAATGTCATTTTCCGAGTAGGTGTTCGGAAAACCGGTTCTGCATTCCGTTGAATTGACCTTTTTTCGCGTTAGATCCAGAATAAGCCGTCCTCGCGTACATTTTCAGCCGTGTTATTCAACTTTATCTCATTGCTATTTTCACCACAGTAGTATAATACAGCGGGTTTATACCCCCACCAATAGTCATCGAGTATTTGATCACGTGACATCTGTTAGCCAATTAGAATGCAGAACGAAGTGGGCGTGGTTCCAATACGAGAGAGGTTTGGGTTGTGCGAGAGATGGCATAGTTCCAGTCCAGTAACGCTGAGATATTTATTACGTCATTGCGTAAGTTGATTACCTATGATTGCATATTCATCGTCATATGCGTAGTTGATTACTTTAGTAACGCTGAGATATGATTACGTCAATATTGCGTTGATNGCCTTTGTTATTGCAGTTGAAGCAAGTGCAAGGCANTATATAACGTGTAATATTTATTACATGATTANNCGCTGTACGCTGTAGATTGAATATGTNNAANANTATAAAAATTGGCTAAAATTGTGAATATCTAATCATTGTGAAAATAGCAATTATCTCATGTTGTTGATGAAAATGATCAGCTTACGTTGTTATAAGCTCCAAAGCGTGATTTGAATATTTTTTAAATATTCCATTTTAAAAAAAAATATTACTTTGGTTCTAACTTTGGAATAATAATTATTGATAATATTTTTTTCATTATTCATTGAAATCACTGTAGCTTATAACGGTGTACATATTTTTAATAGTATTGTAATGATTTCAATGAATGATGAAAAAAATATTATCAATAATTATTATTCCAAAGTTAGAACCAAACTAATATTTTTTTTTTAAATGGAATATTTAAAAAAATATTTAAATCAGGCTTTGGAGCTTATAACAACGTAAGCTGATTATTTTCATCAACAACACGAAATAATTGCTAATTTTACAATGATAACATATTCAGTAATAATATAAAATTGGCTAATATTGTGAATATCGAATCATTGTGAAATTAGCAATTATCTCATGTTGTTGATGAAAATGATCAGCTTAAAGATCAGATTTTTGATAAGCTATTCGCGCATGAAGCAGCTCTACCCACCCCCGTACTATACTAAAGTATTAGATGTGTAGTAAAATGTATATTTTGCCAGATTTTTTGTTTTATGACTCAGCGAAATTGTTTTTTCAATATTCGTTGAAATCATTGTAGCTTATAACGGTGCACATCTTTTTGTACAACAAGCTCCATGTTTAATTAGAATTAGAGCTACACAAAATTCAAACACTTGCAACCCGCATGAAGGTGCATCGTATCATTACACAATAATAAACTTCATTCGATAGTCAACATTTAATTGTGACGTCATAAATTCGTATTTTGATTTTTTTTGTGATGAGATAAGATTGCTTGATATGCAGGTCGCGCATGAAGCAGANCGNCTCNNNCCTGTACTATAGTAATGTGTTAGATGTGTACTCAAATGTATATTGTGAATAAGANCAGTTACGCNCCAGCTACNGTGTTNGTTAACCCGTTNTGAAATTTCTGGCGCCATATCTTCACCGTCACACTTATACTCAACGCGAANGCTATATTGTAGCTTAATTTCNTTATGTANTACGTGCAAANATATGNTNTGTGTCTCTCAATTTCCTTTCAAAATCCATATGATACAACANCTGGCCTCTACAGGNAATTAACTGAATACATTCTTGGNCAATGNATNGTGTCGCAGTACCTTACCNTATGCACTACAAAATGCTATCATTTTACACAGTAATAATGAGACACAAACCAAAGTAATAATATCAGAAAATTGCCTAATATTATGAATATCTTAAGATTTTTGTGTGAAATTAGCCATTTTCTTGTGTTGTTATTGTTTCACTACCACTGATTTTTCTAATACTATTGTTGCTTTGTGAATATCTTATTAATTTTTTAGTTAAATTATCAATTATCTTGTGTTGTTGATGAAAATAATTAGTTTGTACAAACGACGTTCACTATTATAATTTACACGGCTTCAATGATTAATAAAAATAAGCCGATGCAAGTTTCCAGAATGCTGATGCTAGCTATGCTATCGGAGCCTTTCCAAATAGCAATACGCAGTACAGTTATCGCAGATGGATGCAAATAGTCCTAATTCTCAACAATTTGAATTGTCTCGGAATCACACCTATTGCGATATCAACTCTCCGCATTTTGTTGTATTTAGGGCTATTGCACAAGCTATCTCTAATATGCTGCAATATAGACAGGTTCAAACTTGTCTAGGGTATTCACTTCCCGTCAGCTAGCTTTTAAAGACGCATTGATAAGCGCGCCTATTTAATTACCTAATTTTCTTGACTGTCTTCGAATATTTCATCGACTATCATAAGGAACATTCGCTCATCGCTCATCATTCGCTCATCATATATATATTACATTGACTTTAACATCACTATAACGGAACTATAACGAAATATTATGTGTATGAGAGCTTTGGGTTTAAATCAAGAAGTAAGCATATAATAGGTGTATGTAGCAGGTTTTCACCATAACGTAGGGTGCAAATCAACAATTTTTGTATATCGAATGTTTGTAGCTCTAAGAAGATATTCGTATGGGAGACTACGATTATATCTTCGAGAATATCAACATAACCAGCATATCAACCAGAACTTTTAGGTTCGTTTTCCGATCGAAACCTCGGAAATGTCCCATCCAAAGCAGCGTATTACGCTTACTCTTGCCTGTTCCATCAAGCTCCGTACACCTTGATCTTTTCGGATATATTGGCATTGCGGAATATACAACGTTCAGCGTTGGATGAACATTCCTAACAAAGGCATAGGTGTCCCCAGGGAACCAAGCTAACTTCGCTTCTATTCTTTTACATTGTTTGCAAAGCACGGTATAGACAAATCGGTATCGACACTATGCACGGTATGGACAAATCAATTTAAATCGACTAATAGATGGAGTATCACTGGATCACTGAACAAGCATGTGCGTTATATAATTATACTGTGATCGCAAACAGTACTGCGTTTAGCCTCAGCTATGCAACTAGTATTTAGAGCTAGCAGTGATATCCACTAAGTCATTTGCGTTTTTGTTATTATAGAGTATACGATTGAATCGCTACGAGTAACGCATTGTTGTCGAACTCATTGGGGAACAGATTTTTCAACGGTCAAGTATTTAGAGCTAGCAATGCTGTATGGGATCCACTAAGTTCAAACAATTGCGTTTTGTTATTGTCGAGTACCGCGCACCTATTGCGATATCAACTCTCCGCATTTTGTTGTATTTAGGGGTATTGCACACGCTATCTCTAATATGCTGCAATATATACAGGTTCGGACTTGTCTAGGGTATTCACTTCCAGTCAACTAGCTTTTCAGGACGCATTGATAAGCGCGCGTATTTAATTACCTAATCGTTGGATGAACATTTCTGACAAAGGCATAGATGTCTCCAGGAACCAAGCTAACCTCGCTACGTAAGCTGATCATTTTCATCAACAACATGAGATAATTGCTAATTTCACAATGATTAGATATTCATAATATTAGCCAATTTTTATATTATTACTTTGTGAGATTTTTTCACAATATTAACCAATTTTAATATTATTAGTTTGTGAGATTTATTAATTATTTTCAGTAATCATTGCTAGGTGGGGTTACGTAATTGTTCCAAAAATCAACTACGCATATGACGTAATCATGAACATGCTTCAACTACACAATCATAATGACGTATTTCTCAGTGTTATTGGACTGGAACTAGACGCAATCATGACGTAATCATATCTCAGCATTACTGGAACTAAACAAAGACGCTCTCGAAATAACTAAAGTAATCAACTACGCATGTTCACCGCAGAGTGCTGTTCATCGTAGCGTAACGATCATTTTTACGAATCCATAACTGTATCATTTGATATCGTTGCTCAGTTAAGTTATAGCAATCCATGTATTGACATTCGGCAATTTCATTGTCAGATAGCTCAAGTTTTTCACGTGCAAACCTATACCAGTTCATCAGGTCAATTCGATCCATTATGACGTATATATCATTAGCAGTAATCTTTGACATATTCAATCTACAGCCTACAGCGAATAATCATGTAATAAATATTACACGTTATATATTACCTTGCACTTGCTTCAACTGCAAAGGCAATCAACGCAATATTAACGTAATCATATCTCAGCGTTACTAAAGTAATCAACCACGCATATGACGTAATCATGAACATGCTTTAACTACACAATCATAATGACGTATTTCTCAGTGTTATTGGACTGGAACTAGACGCAATCATAACGTAATCATATCTCAGCATTACTGAAACTAAGCAAAGCCGCTCTCGTAATAACTAAAGTAATCGCATGTGACGTGATCATGGATATGTGCAATACGCAATCATAGGTAATCAACTTACGTAATGACGTAATAAATATCTCAGCGTTACTGGACTGGAACTATGCCATCTCTCGCACAACCAAAACCTCTCTCGTATTGGAACCACGCCCACATTGTTCTGCATTCTGATTGGCTAACAGATGTCACGTGATCAAATACTCGACGCTGATTGGGGCGCGTATAAAGACTGTGTATAATACTACTAGGAGGGTAGCCTACCCATAAGCGCAGTGTTTTAAACAAGGGCCTTTTAAATTTTTTTTATTTTTTCAAGTTGTAAAATTATGCCATAACTGTGTAAATACTTTCCAAACCATGTTGTATGGCCTACGGACAATTACCACCCGATACAGCCGACGCATATCGGTATGGGATGGTTAGAACCCTCAAAATAGTCGGTTCAACAGCAACAGTGCAGATATTTCGCCAAAAGAGCTAAACCCTATATTTTTAATTGTCAATGTCATCCACTATGACGTCACAATTGGATTTTCGTGACGTCATGGCCTAAAAAATAAACAAGAAAAAACATGTTTTAAACAAGAGCCTAGTTTTAAACATCTTTGTTTTAAATTGATTTTTGTTCAAATGCAACCCTACGAGGTGCCTATATGCATGCTCATTGGTAACCTCCTGTGTTAAACTGATATGGAGGGACCTAGGGCAGGGGTGGGCAAACTTTTGAGCTCGCGGGCCGCATTCAACATCTAAATCCATTCGCGGGCCGCATTATATAAAATTTGGATTATAAACCAAAACTCTATATAGTGGTATTTGAATATATAGTGAGGAAATGGAGACAATAGCCTATATGTGCATTTCTGTAACAAACCAAATATTTATTTGATGATATCGTACACGCGTCAGAAACATAATGGCGAGATATTATAGGCTGGTCGGCCTCAGTAACCCATTTTTCAAAGCTATAGTGATGAAAGTTGGTTGTCCCGATTCTTAAAACAGGATTGAAATTTAAATCTGTGAGCAGCGATCTGTTCATAGATTTACTAATTCCACTTTTGGTTCATTCCATGACACACAATGCTGACAGCATCATAGCAATAACAGACTTCTACTATGTGTAGATAAAATATGAATACCCCAATTCTACGCATACAGAGAACGAATCCACCTAAAACAAGCGTCAATCGTGTTTTATAAGCACATGACTGAAATAATGAAAACTGGAGTGCCCAATCTGAAATCCCACTCGTGAACCGAATCATGTCATTAGGGTTTCTGTGATGTTAAGCAGTTGAAACCTTTGAAACTGCGTGGGCCAGAAATTAAACATAGAAAATAATATATAGGGAGTATTTACCTCAGAACAGTGGTTCTCATACTTTTTAAGATTCGCCACCCGCCTACCCCCCTTATGATGGTGAAAGATTGCACGCCTCCCCATATCGTCATATCACAAGACGCAATCGGGATGCTAGCAAACTTAACGGATAGTTTGATGGCTTGGAAAGTTACGAGTGTGGATGAGAGATTTTCAAATATGAAATTCAGACTAAACACAGAGGAAAATGAGTGACAATCGCGCGTGGAGTGCGAATTTTTTTTAGCTGACCTGAGCTGAGCGCCCCCTTCAGATGCTTTCACGCCTCCAAGGGGGGCGCGCACGCCAGTTTGAGCACCACTGTCTTAGAATTATCATGGTGAAATATACTAAGAAAAATTTTGATCAAGTCCCTTCATTAATTCGATTTTTAGTACGCATTTTATCAATATTTTCAATAAGTTTCTTTAGACTCTCGCGGGCCGCACAGAACGGTGTTGCGGGCCGCATGCGGCCCGCGGGCCGTAGTTTGCCCACCCCTGACCTAGGGTATAGGCCAACGGCCATGTCATAGAACATGGGTCATCAACTCGCGGGCCTCATGTAACCTGCGAGGTCATATTTTGCGACCCGCGGCTATAGTTTGCGATTTGGGAAGAACATTTAATAATGGCTAAGTACAGTGGTTCTCAACCTTTTTCGCTTCGCGGACCCCTTTTGACCGTCACGGACTCTCGCGGACCCCCTCAAGTTTTAGTTCAATTTTACCTCTATTATGGTGCAACCTTCATATCTGTCTTGTGCAAATACGAACTGTAGGCCTGTGATAAACAGCAATATAATGACTTTTCTTGAAAATAGCATCATACTATTTATGTAGAAATTGGTAGACTTTTACTATTTCAAAGCTAAATTTGCTGCTGTATTTCTTGAATTACGTGGTCGTGTCTTGAAAATCCGTGTCTTCGTTTTGATAGAAACGAGGAGGGCCGAAAACCATTTCCGCAAAGATAGATGGAGGCTAATGCAATATTAACGCATAACGCTTTCGACGATACTTTTGGTGTGATCGCAACATTTATGGCACCAAAATGAAGAAACATATATTTTATGAACATATCACGTCCAGCATCTAGCGCAGGGACGGGCAACATACTCGCCCGCGACGGCATTTCGATCGGCCCGCGGAGAGTTTCTACTGTCAAAGTAAAATCGTAATCTAATAGTATAGACAAATTTTATGCGCCAAAGAATGGATCCAAGTTTTCCAACTTGAGAAAGCCTGTCATGAAACTACTTGTTCTGCTCCGGTTTGCATATATATTTACGAGCAAACATTTTCGACCATGAACAATTGAANATTAANAAGACAAGGCTGCATACCAATATAACTGGTGATATGAATTTCAGGGNTGAAGCGTAATGCTTTGATAGCAACGAAACACTNCTTGTTCNTCAAAAAAGCAGCCTTATTGTCGATAGGGCATCCGCANTNAGAATGCGCCAAATCTGATAGCNGAGCTTTAAGAGCAGGTATATCATTGTCCGATTTATGACNGGTGTCAGCCGAAAATATNCNGGTACATTTCAATATGAATATACTATTCAATTGTATNTTGNAGTTCTGTACCTCCAAGAAGCTGTTNAAATAGTGGTTATATGNATATCACAGGATAAAATGGATTTCNTGGCGANGTTTCAATCCCTGCATTGGGACAAATTAGGGATATACTTCGGAATTTTTTTCAAACGACTGTACACTACTTTGATGAGAGAGACAAGTTCAAACCGAGAAGGTTTCGCAGACATAACGAAGTCACCCTGATTGACGTTACTATCCCCATAATTTTATTTTTTTCACAAACCCCAACAAAACGTCTCATAACACCAATATGTTTGTATCAGCAGGTTAATAGAGAATTGGCAATGAAAATGAATTTCCACACTACGATAGTTCATGTCAGACGATTATTATGATGATATGAGTCATGAGGTTTTAGCAATTGTGGTGCGAAACTGCCTCATGCTTTCTCAAATTATAAAATAAAGTAAAAATTGAAATATCACTAATACTAAAATTTAGAGGTCTCGCGGACCCCCTGAAATTGCTTCGCGGACCCCTAGGGGTCCGCGGACCCCCGGTTGAGAACCGCTGGGCTAAGAGATATATTTATGCGCTGAGATTATTTTCAATTTTGGCAATGTTGAATAATATCACACATCCCATACACTCGCCCCATCAGTCTTCACTTGAGAGTAGAATGAGTCATTGAGCAATGTGCCCTAAATGATGAAATGACTCACAATAACGAATGGGCTTGACGGGGAAATGAACCTGACCCAAGAAATGACCGATCCTACAACAACCACGCCGTGGGACCTAATCTTGTAGTATACTCAGTATTGTTGAACTGCGTATTTCTATGGAATATCCGTTTATGTCCCGATAGTTTAGTTGAGCGCATTCATGATAATTGCTGCCAAAAATAGCGAGTGTACGCGCGGAGACCGGATACACCATAGAATTTATTTATTACTTTTTTGGTGGGGTGGGGATTCCAAGAGCAAAACGATTAGAAAAATCTGCCTCAACCTCGAAAGACCAAGTCAGACATTTTAAATGACCTTAGAATAGATCACGACATATTTGACCCATGAGTCCCTAAATCTAATTTTTATTTTTAATTAATTTTGGCAAATTTTGACATGGTGTCATTTCTCCAAAACTAGAGCTAGCAACAAATTTCAAGTTGATACTCGTGATCCGAAACCCCAATTTAACCAGGATTAGCTTAATTTGTTTCAGAAGCATATTGGCTGTATGAATAGTGATAATCATATATCTAAGGCAGAATATGTTATATCGGGATAAATTTGGACTTGATTCCGTTCGCTTGGAAGCAGACTTTTACAGACTAGTGGATTTTCATAATGCGCCACTACAACTACTCCCTTTTTATAATCCGCAGCCAGGTTGAACTAGAACTAATTTACCGTCAACTATAATATTGGCTAGTTTCTAGAAGTCCGCTTGGAAGAGTAATGCCTGTCCGGCTTTTTAATCTTTTTTCATTTTATTACTAATCTTCTTGCTCTATTATTGCTAGAAATGAATTATGAGGTGTAATTTCCTCGGTAAAGTCTATTATCGGTAATAGCACTCTCGGTCGTGTCCTTCTCGGTTATAGCATTCTCAGTATTGTCCATTCCCGGTATTGTCTATTCTCGGTATTGTCCATTCTCTGTATTTTCTATTCTCGGTATTGTCCTTCTCGGTGTAATATCGTTCTCTATAATAGCATTCTCGGTATTGACCGGTCACGATGCATTGCATCGAAGGTTTCGGCCAACATGCGGCGATCATTTTTGCTCGACGTTTCATCGCCACCCATCATTTTGGCAGCGCTCTTCACGGAGTCGCATGGTGGCTGAAACGTTATGTATGATCTGCTGTGCAGTGTACACTGTACACACACGCGCAAATAGCCGACGCCGAAATGTCGATGACTGATGACGATCCCGAATCCACCCATTGCAGACCCCAGGCGAAAACTTCCCAACGGCCTCGAGCGATATTAAGAACATACCGTTTTCTGATAATCACTGGTACAGTTCGACTCGTTTCGCAAATTAAATGTGTTATTTTTTCATTTCGATTTTAGTTATTGGGAGTGGGTGGGATGACACTATATCTTTCGGAGCGCAAAGAAAAGTTCCAAGTTGAATAATTCTGCCCAACAATACCCTCCTTTATGTAGATTTATGAAATAAATTTCCGCCCTTCTAGTTTCCCCCAACTACAATGGTAGTGGTCATTTACACAAGGCCTATATTCTTTATTTTTATTCCGTTAGTGCTGACTTGTAGCACAGCGCGGCCAATTTCTACGCTTTTTTGAGGCGTCGCTTACGCTTGCAATGTTGTTTGGTGTTTCCTTGTCATCCGTGTGCCTTGTTCGTTGTTTTTTGGATGGTGATTAATGATAAAATACATCACAACATACTAATGAGCGTAACGTAACGAAATAATCTGCCCCTACCCACAGATTAATTCAAAATGTGCAGATTAGGAATCCAAAATTCTATTTAATCCACAGCTACAACACCAATGGGTTGTGGGTGTGGGTAGGGCTGGGCACAATGAATCTAGTCTTAATATTAATGATTCGAGTCGAGTAGTAAAAGACGATTTTTTTCGAGTACTGAAATTATACGCTACTCGCCACTGAAAGTTAATTTATCGACGGGAATTATAGTTTCGACACCAATTTTCACTGTTGAAGCCTTGGAATCTTGATTGGCGGTATCGTAGCATACGAAACATATATATTACAAAGCTACGAAGGTTACTGGTCGTGGCGCATTTCCGAAGTCATGATTATCCCACAACATTATCAGCAAGTAGAATGGAATATGTATTGTCGAAAAAATACAAAAGTATCTTTTTTATAAGATGGATAACAAGCATTGTCCTGATTGGATCAGAGTCGAATCACTCAGGTACTCGATTTTGCCCAGCCCTAGTTGTGGGTTCGAGTCCGACCGAGGTCGCGTCCAGAATTCCTACCTTAGTGTTGAAGATTTATGTAAGTGTTGGAGATTTATCTAGGCTCATCCTCGCCATTTCATCCGCTTAAGCGGTGTCTTAAACAAGCCGAAAAGTTGGCCGTGCTGGAAGTCGGCAACTACGGAATCAAAAATAAGGAATATCGGCCTGTTGTAAATGACCATGCTAGTCAACAAACACCATGAATACTTCAAACAAGAACAAATCTTGGTAATTGCCAAAAGATTATCATCGCATAATGAAAGTATAGAACGTGAAACGGTTTGCGCACGCGGTATATCTCTTCACGTTTATACACTGCCATAAATATACACCGAACTGTGCGGGTCTGACGTGACGCATTCAGCTATAGCAGTTGCTTGATTCTAAGGAAAGTATATTATCAGCATCAGCATATGCCATGTTACACGATGTGTATGTAGCCTACCAAACAACGACAGGTTACCGATAATTATTTGATAGAATAATAGGCCAGATTTCACTTGAAAATATTCCCTAGGAATTAAGACGTAATTTAAGCTACTCCTACATTCTATAACGAAAGTCAAATATACCATTGAATATATATCTGAATTACGCAGATGGTAAGATTTACCTCTCGTTGCTTTCAGTATGAAAGCAGGTCACATATAACATAATATATTAGTGTTTGGACAATGGGGAATTCCAGCTATTTATGGCAATACCATCTTTAATTTCCCGGCAGCCACGGGAGCTCGTAAGTTATGATGTATTAATATATGATATATTGGTTATTGGTGACGATTTTCAAACGCATTCTTACGAACTGACACCTAAATATAGCCTATAGCGCGGTTCACGCACCGAGTGAATGATGCATTTGCGAATATTAAAAATGCATGCCCAAATCGTCCTAATTGCGAAAATGCTAAA
This sequence comes from Botryllus schlosseri, assembly GCA_000444245.1. Classification (NCBI taxonomy): domain Eukaryota; kingdom Metazoa; phylum Chordata; class Ascidiacea; order Stolidobranchia; family Styelidae; genus Botryllus; species Botryllus schlosseri. Next base: position 5,002 of record ATSW01011966.1, on the reverse strand, counting down.
ACCAAAGTGTAACACCAAATCTAAGTGGCAATTGTGCGATAATCTATCCCTGATGAAAGCATAGCCATGGATTCCTTATGTTCCGGGGAACTCCAAAATGAATGCCAGCGAATCCTTGAAGTTTGTGCTTGAAATCTTATGGATTTATGTTCCCAGCAACATAATTTATATTTGTCTCGTAGCGCGATGGTTGAAGATAATCATAATCAAAATCCTAATCAGTATTCTAGTATTTTCGTCCACTACGGTCTTTCAATGATTCAATCAACATCCACCTCGCCCTATTGCTCAGTGGCGTTGTCTTCGATCTTAATCTTTTGACCGTCGTATTCGTGATTTGACGCTCCTACTCGCTCTTTTCATTCGCTTCCTCGTATTCGTCATTCACCATGTCTTTCTGTAGGCTTTTTTGTTAAGACACCGTAGGACCAGCTACGCAGGGAAGGATGAGCCCAGATAAAACTATGACACTACAGTCAAAACTAGAACCAACTACGCCAACAAGATCTTGCCGCCCCCTCTCTCAAGTTTTCATCTTTATTGCGCCCATATTCTATGTTGCCAGCTAGAGATTCGAGTATCTTCGCCATCGTCTGCTAACTTTTTCAAACTGAACTTCAAAGACATAAATATACGTAGCCAATGGACCAGGTATTTGTAATTTACAGATTCCATATCTGTATCATTGTTTGCCAAGTCGGTAATATATAGATTTTATCGCCACTCCCAGCCGTTGGCACGGCTAAGGGTATCGTCATCGACTGTTGATAAACAGTAACATGCTTGCATCGATCAGAGTACAAGTACAAAAAGACCGTGAACGGGGAGTTGGAGGTAAATAACCGATTCCAAAGTGACCATAGAGCATATTAAGAAGATCATATAATCAGACAGTTATTGTTTTTGCTCGTGCATGAGTGACTTTCCCGGCAAGTTAGTCGCCAACTGCGAAAGGAAAATTCCATACATCGGACTTTTGCGTGGGAGAAGGATGTGATAGTCACAAGAAAAAGTTTTCTATATATTATTTTAGAATGCGGTGGAGTTAGCGCAGATGGTTACTTAATACACCGTTATCGGCACGTGGCACTGCGGTTGTTGGAATCACGACCGTAGCAGTATAGTAGCACCGGTAAGAGCCTTGGAAGTTCATCTGGGCTCCGACTTAAAAAGAAAGACCCGGTGAAGGATGAATACGAGGAAGAGAATGACAAGAACAAGGAAGTGTCAAAAGAAGGGCAGGCGAAAGATCGAACACCGGACCTAATAGTAATACCAGTAGGCCGAGATTGATGGATTACACAGTGCACATCTCACGGTTCGCTTCGACACCCTCCTATCAATAAATAACATCGCTTTTGTGTTCGTCCTGTACGTCGCATTGTATCTTTAGCAGGTGAAATAAATGCACACGGTTATGACATGGCCCACATTTCCGTTATCGCGGCTAGCTTGTCTACTCATGACTTTAGTCATAGTCATGTCACACAAATCCCTATAATTAACGGTATCAAAACAAAGAGCACGGTATTTAACACACGCTTCCGCCTTTGAATCAATAGCAATGTTTCTTGATATGACCCAATTGACGCTGTATTACATCTTAACGTAAAATAGTAACTGACTTGAATTACGGAGTATTAGATTGCCTATACTCTGTAGTTGTGGGAGTGTGATTGCTATATGAGGCAATCACATGGTAAGCGTGTTTTCGCCAATATTTATGAGTCATACAGACACAGCCAGAAAGGACGCAAGACCTTATTATCCTCACTATCAGGTTTTATTATTTTCATCATTTTAAAACACTACAAAACTGCGATACAATGAAAAAATAGGAAGGTGTCGAAACGACTTGGAGTAGTCTTTGAAATCAGACACCCACCTTGGCCTTGGCCTATCTCTACGTAACCTACTTCCATTGATAAATAAGTGTTCTTCGTCGAGGCGAAATCTATGAGTAACAGCGCTGGTAATTACGATCAACCGAAAACAGTCCACTTGTCCAGAATTAATTTTTACAAAGACCTTCGCTACGCGGGGAATGTGTTTATGTGTTCATATTCTTGTATTATAATCTTGTAATACTATAAACTAGAAATTACAGACCGTGTCGCAAACTGCTAGCAATCACGACAAGCAATGCTCTAATCTACGACAACAATAAAATTAGTAAATACTAAATTCACTTGAAATGCGCAAGTTAAATAGATCAGTGAGATAAAGGCTGATGCATATAGAATAGCAAGATGCATCAAAATGCAATATTAATATAATAATCTATGATCGTCGAGTTATATTCTCATCTGAACAAGACACCGACAATGCACAATGCGATGTAATGTACAGATAAAAGGATGCCGAACGAGGCGCAGTTGCGGTCTTTTAGACTGACATAGGAGGTGGTGGCAATGGACTCCGGTGCATTAGCCAATAGGCACTGTAACGTAATGCAGACACCATGCTTTAGAAATATTGCACCATTCGAGTGAATGTCAACAGTTTAGAATTACAAATATTGCTGATATCGATCACAACCAAATCTCTAAATTACATTTACATTTTTAAAGCAGGGAGTTGTCAGGCCAGTTAACTTTACCCAGAGTCATACCGATTACACTCTGTCCTACACTGTTAAGTTTATATTGGTATATTTTATACGCTAATGTCATTTTTTCTGTTAAATATTTCTCGTCGTAATTTTGAGCAACCAAGATACAGGGATATTGTGATACTGTATGCCACAGTGTTCCATAATGATGATAATGTGATAAATATCAATGTCTCGTGCTTGTAATGGATAAGATAGACTGAATTCCCAACTATTACTTTTTCTGATGTCACCATTCTATGAATTATGGATGGGAACCGGCAGTCCTTCGGGACAGGAAATAAAGGATCAATTCTAGGCTTTTACTGTCGCCATCTGAGAGTAACTCCAACAACATGCTGTCTCACAATCACATTTTTTCTCTCTATCTGGACGCTATATCTTTGGGCGGTGGTTCTTTAACGGATAATGCCGAATGATCTTATAACGTCGTGAAAGCATATCGTATAGTACTGCTGGTATGTATTCAGCTAGAGTGTAAGATGATGAGAATATCGTAGATTACGGTTTTACTGTTTAATTTGCCATCACATATTGTCCAATATCCACACAGACGGGTAGAATCTTCTTATATTTTCGTAATTAAACAGTTGTAATTAATATTTTCGGTATTCGCATCAGTCGACTACATTGATACGTAAGAGAGAGAGAGGGTGAGATTCTGGGCACGGGGGAGGACATATACGATGTTGATGGACAGAACACACATATTATGACGAAACGTCAGTCTCGGGCATGATTTTTCAAGTAGAGTAAAATCAAAAGAAAAGAGCTATACAATGTATAGTATACAATAAAACATACATAGCATATATGTAGGCTGATGTATACATCATTTCCGTAAGCATCGGTTATTGCCTTACGTGTATGGGATAATGATCGTCTTAGGTTTCGTCTGCTCGTTCATACAGGATGGAGTCCGCGAGAGGTTTCATTATCCATTGATTCGAAATCACTCATATGAACTCCCATTGGTACTTCTCAAAATCAGTTTTACAGCGGTGATGCAATGTATAGGTGATGAGTAAAGCGGAACGATGTAGCAGTCTATATTAAGAGGGAGTGTTCTCACTGTTCTTCTGAAATTAGTTCGTTCGTAGCATGCTCTCAGATCAGAGTGGACCGAGTCTCTATTTCGAGGAACATTCCGAATACGTATCGTATAGGCCAGATGCTGCCAAATGCTGACATATCAAGCGGATCTCCATGTAGCCTCATAAAGGGATGCAGGTTGTGAGCTTTAAATGATGGTAAAGATATATAGCAGAAGAAACATAAATTTCACATACATAATTACAGAGCATTAACCGTTAGCCTATATTTGTAACGTTATCTAAAATGATCAATTCATAATTATTCGTATACTTGCAGACGAATATCTACATTAAAGATATACTGATAAAATCATTCATTGATACATATTCCTATTTGTATTCGACTAAAGAAGATGCATACCCAACTGATTGTCGTATTGTCGCGTAAGTACGCGCTACATTTTGATAATTTACATTTATTCTTTGGCACATATCATAATTTTACGACCGTATATTATTCCGTGTTCTGTCAGACCGCTGCGGTCTCAATATAACTCTCACTTATTTGATAACAGATGCTCGGACTCCCCGTTGTGCTACTCACGTTGCGTCCCTGACACAGTAACGCTAATGAGGTGTCGTAAAGTTGACTATCCCGGCCGCATCTTGTTTGAAAATCCTTTATAGCTACCTCGTTAAAGTAATCTGGTTGTCGAATTTGGACTTTGCTGCGAGCAGCTTCTTCAGCTAATAAATAACATTTTAGTAAACTGTCCTGAGTATAGGGTTGCATTTTAAATCAATGCATTTNAAAACGCTTTGTTTAAAACATGTTTTTCAGCAGTGTTTTTAAAAAATGCCTCTAAAAACATTTTTTTAAAAGTTGTATAAATATGCCATAATTGTGTAAATACTTTCGACAAAACATGTAGTATGATCCTACGGAGGATTCGCACCCGCTATAGTCAACGTATAGATGATGGAATGATTAGAACCCTCGTAATCGTCCGTCGTCGTCGATCATTGGTAGCCTATGGAATATATGTTCTGATGCTGATGACCGCCGACCGTAAAATGCCGCATAACGATCTAGTCCTGGTTAAGATATTTATTGTCCGTTTATGACACGGGTGGGAATCCTTTTTCGCAAAAGGAGCAATGTTTACCCTATATTTTCGATTGTCAATGTCAATCCACCGTGACGTCACAACTATATATTCGTGACGTCATTGCTAAATAAAACACGTTTTAAACGAGGCCTTGATTTTAACATGTTTGTTTTAAACTGATTTGGTTTTAAATGCAACCGTAATCTGAACATGGGGCAAAACACCAGCATATCGGCTGTGACTTGTCA
>ATSW01011963.1:0-12996 GCA_000444245.1 Botryllus schlosseri | reverse complement strand
TGGTAGGAATTTAGTGAACAAGACATTCTGGTGTTTTAGTTAAAGGATCTTCATCCGTAAGCTGTCATAGGCGGGCTTGACCCTACCGACAAGAATTCAAAGGTTGGGTGTTTTGGGTAGATATTATGTAACATAAAATCTGGGAGTATATAGGATAAAGTGTTCTTATGGGAAGATAAAGTATAAATAAACGTTAAGTCATAATAAGGAAATAAGATTTAACAAAAAAATTTTTTTTAGTATAAGCATAGGGTAATAATATAGTAGCATGAATATGACTCAGTCCAAAGCAACTCTACCATAGCATCTCACGTCGTCAGGGGTGGTAAAGATATAGGTAGGGCGTATTAGCCTCTCCTTTTCTGTAGCATATACCGGTAATGCTTACGACCAAATTTGGTGAGCATGGTTTCTATAGACAACCTAACAAATTCATGGGGTGAACAAAAAATTTCAAGTTTTTCTTCATATATTTTGATATAATACATTAAAAAAAACTTACTTCTCCTGTAGCAATGCGGCTACTGCTTGGAATTGAACCAAATTTGGTTTGCAGGCTTCAATTAGGTAACGTAACGATTTTATCAAGTAGCCAGTAGGATTTGACAGAAAAAGTCATTTTTGAACACCCCTAATGTACAAGTATGATCCCATAAAATATATGGTGGATGAATCTGCATTCACGGACATTGAGCAAAAGTATTATTAGTATTACAGTTAAAAACGTGTCGAGTGATACATTTACATATCACAACAATAGTTTTTTTGTGACGAATGTACTGGAGCTGTGCACCCATCAATGGGGTTTCAAATCAATTACGCCTGAAACATTTACTCCTGTGATTTTGTTTTCTTAATGAATTCCCACAACAGAGGTAATATATAAATCGTAAGTTGAGCGATACTAATTGTCTCATTTGTAAAACAGGCCTTTCCGCTAGTGTACCACAAAGCGTTCATCATACAAACATTGTAAATTACGACTCGTTTTTACAAGATCTCACCGCTAGGCAATTGGTAATCGGATATATTTGCCCTTTCGGATTGGTCGTAAGCAGTCACAAGTTGGTACTTCTTGAAAGGATATTCTGAATCCCCATGGAAATCAGTAGAGCAATACGCGGTAGCATATATGGGAAGACAGGTGATAATAACGTATACGTTATATGGCGTCCAGTTCATCGTAATCAGCGCACGTTTAAATGTCATAAAATAGCCCTTCGCAGTGTGGAAGCTGTAAAGGATAAGAATAAATATTTTGAAGTAGCGTGCTCTACCGTTCTCGCTACCTTGGTGCCCTGCCTTTTCATTTTATCCTGTTGCCTGGATCAAAACGCAGTGATGGCACTTATCATTGATTGTTACTTTATATAGCTGTATCGTTACGAAAACATATATGAGTGGTGAGCTCGCACATACGGTGCTTTCCGAAATTCGAAGGCTTCCCAATGTTCTTTTTGCCGTTTATATTATTTCCAGTTGTAAACTCAACCATGGTGGTCTGTAATGTTTACAGTGACATAAAATCGTGACGGCGTCAATAAGCAGTATCATCAAATGCACATTTGCGAAATGTTGAGAAATTCGATTCGTCGGCCCGCGTTGCGACATTCATATCTAATTATATTCAGGTTATTGTTGTTTTCTCGTGGTGATGCGGAAAGTGCGGTCAAACCTTTCTCAGAAAACGTAATCGCTATTCGCTATTCCGGCTAACTAAAGGATCCATTCGTCCGCATCTTACCGCTTCCTCTCGTCGGGGATATCTAGATATCGGTGCCTCTTATTTGTAGTTGACAATTGATAAGATTCGTCGTAATGTTTGGTATTCAGAATCAAAGGCAGTCCGTGGTTATTCATTTATTTACCCTTTGACCCAGATACTTAACAGAGGATCAACAATCAGAATTGGAGGATATAAATCTTGATAATGCAAACATCTCCAATAATATTGTCTGCTGGTTTATTTGCGTTTTCAGTTACTGGCTTCACTGCGCGCGAACGCGTGTAGCGTTATAAAAAGTCTAGAAAAAATAGGTTGAAAGTAGCAACTAATGCTACAAACGACGAGGGCACCGATGTTAGAAAGAAGAATGAATGAAAGAGTGAACAGAATTCGCCCGTCAATATTACGAGATCATTCACCCGTATATACTTGCAAATGGGAGTGAGTGGCGCAGTTGGTTAAACACTGCAGTCACGATATCAATGGACATGGGATCTAATCTCAGTTATGACGACTTCCACGTGCCGTAGGTTTTTCTGGGCTGCTCATCACCGACCTCGCTACTACGGTAGTGCATTGAAGCCTAGACTGAAAGTGAGCCGTACTACTACAACTGTGTCATACAATCAAATTCAATGTTTCATAACTGATATTGCTAGCACTTCCCAGGCTAAGTGTCTCTCCAACCAAGAATAAAACTGCAAAAGACAGTATACTAAAACATGAGTACATGACCCTTTCTGTCACTAAATCGAGGCAATTCGCTTGTATCAGCAGTTACTTTCATACGTTTTAAATTCATTCGCAGGAAAATTCCATGGAAATCAAGTGTTTGTAGTTTGAGCTATTGAATAGGCATTGTTAATGTGCTCTACCGAATATGTATCATCTTTTTCAATGGAAGTTGCATTATTGTAATAGTCATTGATATATTCTGTGTATTTTCAACTCTTTTAGACTCGAAAATAATTGCAGGTACTCACCGCAGTGACATTATCCACTGAATTTTGTGTTTTAATGCTGATTCTGAATGGAATGAGTTTTATGAAACCAATATAATCTTCTGATAACCCAAGGTAATCTGTAGTGGCTAATACCGTGTATGAGTTCTCAGCCATGACAAGGTGTGCCTAAATAAGGGAGGGCATGGAAGTTAGGATGTCGGGAGGTTCTTTTAACTATCCGTTCTATGTTCTGAAGCATTGTATAGATAAAACAATTTTCATACGTTTTATTTGCATGCCACATTTACAAAAACACGCGACACAAAAACAAACTTTGTAATATCCTATTGGGCTCCAATATAAACCAAATAAAAACGGTTTTTCTACATCTCTGATCTGATCCGTGTTTGATGAGTTGAGCCATTGGCAATGAACTCTCCATTACGACACTGAAGGAACCTACATTCAAAACTCCATAATCAATATAGTGTGAATGGTTTATTTCGTCCAACGTCCTGTATTTTACAATTGAGATATGAATTTCTAATATATTTGGCGGTAGCGCTATCGGTCCGCGGACCGGCGCTTGAGAACCACGACCATAAACTATAACCCACTTAACATTGTACCCAAGCAAAAACACGGGAGATTTCTAGAGCTCTAATCAAGAAGTCTTCATAATAAGCATATGACACATTATAGTTCTGGTAGAGCTAATCTGTCAGCTAAAGTAGGTTAACTCTCATCACCGAGATATAGTAGAGAACCAAAATTTCACCACAGTTATACACGGCAATGTAAATACATGAGCATTTAAGCCTTAAATATAGGACGCCTTCGGTAAGCTCGTCACATAAACGGTAATACTTATATTTTTGAAAACTGTCACAGTGCAAGAAAATGAAGATTCTCCCGTACACCCGAAAATTTTCTGGCGTATTAGCCCTGGGTGTACGCGTCCGCGTACCCCAGTTTGGAAACCCCTGATGTTGGCTAATATATAGTGATGGCCACGGTTCCAAGCAGAGTTTTAGACGTGGCATTCGCGTGAAAATCTACAACGACTTAGGAAGTTGCCCATACCTGACCCAGTATAAATGAAAACTATGAATTGAAGTTTTTATGAACCCATTCCACGACTGACGATGTATGGCAGGGGTCGACAACCTTTTGCTAGTCACGGGCCAAATTCCGAGTGCACAACTTTTTGGCGGGCCGGAATTTGTCTTAATACTATATTTAACGCTCACGTCGGTAAAGTACTCTACATTGCTTCAATCTCAATCATACAAATCACAAAAAGGGAAAAACACAAGTGTTTACACTTCAACGACGCAGTATAAATGTGACACGTGGCGCAGCTTGCTTTGTGAAAGGTATTCAACTTCTGGTAACAAGTCAGATGAAGCAAGAATCAGACGATATTCTATATGGGCGTTGGAATACGTGATCTTTGCTTGCTCCTCGTGAATTTCATTGTTGAAAACTATTGTTCACATGCGTACGTACTACCAGAAATCGATGCCATTTCTTTTGCATTGTTGATCAAGCTGGGATGAAAAACCATTTCAAGAACGTACTCTTTGTCAAAGTCATGCAGCGATATGCTCTTTGTATGAAATTTGTCATTAATTCAACTGCATCGCATTTCAAAATGGCCCATTTGAAATTTTCATGCAATGGTATAGGCGTTCACATTAAACGGAGTACTGAGTAGTTAGAATTTATTTTGTACAGAACGAATGTCGGAAAAGCGGGTGGAATTCAGTAATTAAATTTCGTATCACAGTTACAAATGTAAAGTGCTGGTACTTGGTTTACTCTCCACCAGTATAGGAAAGTGAGCATAATTTTATTTTTACTGTTGACATTCCCAGAGTCGCAGTTTTGTTTCGAATGCGCCTCAACATCTCATGCATTCAGTTATTTCCGTCTGAAGTAGCAAATTCAATTTGTTTAGATGTGACGTTAAATGTAATACGAAAGCAAGATTAGATACCAATTTTCGATGACAAAGATTATGAGTCGGCGATGTTTGTATTTTCAAGGAGAGTTGCTATTTCGTTTCTCAGTTCATACACTCGTGCAAGCATAGCTGCTCGACTTAATGCGCGAACATGGCAGATATACAGGACATCGCCATATTGATTCTCTGCTTCTAGTAATATATGGGGTATAGGCTAACTGTCGGTGATTAAGTTTGTGAGACAAAAATCAGCTTTCACCACTGTGTCCAAAACACAATTCATGTTTGTTGTCTTGGCGTACAATGTCTTCTGGTGAATTAAACTGCAGATGACTAACCTATGGAGGCTATCTATAATGAAACGGAATGTTTTAGATTTTGTCATTGCGTCTGAGATGTTCCAAGCGTTTTTGAAGCCTAGGAACGGCACCTTTATTGTTGCACCCTATCAGAGTGGCAAACTCTTAAAAAATATGGTATACCTTTGGTTGCGCGATACCGCCGCTTGATAAGCACTGGTCTAGTCTGCTCTACAGACATTCTCCATCTCCTACTTTTAGTGCTAGACAGGCTTCTAGTCAACCGCCTTCGCACCAGTTTTATGGCGTAACAATAGACTAATACGACGCAGTATACTCAAGGCTGTATCAGACGAGGCGATGTCGGGGGAGCGTTAGTGTTTGTTTTATCATGGCTGCCATCGGCCGAATCGCCGCCGATTTTAATTGACAGTGTCAATTAACTCGGCGACATCGCCGGCGATGAGAGAAGTGGGAGATGCGCTCATGCGTATCCATATATAAGCCAGTGTCGAGACTTGAATATCGTCACTTTTGCTCAAGCCGTTTGGCGGACAGACCTTCTGGCGAGGCATTGCGAAACGAACTACTGCGATGAAGTACTAAATTATTGAGCCGCTCCACTTATCCAGTATAAGCCGGCGTTGCAAAATCGGATGCACCCACCACCTTCGAGTAGCACCAGCACGCGCACATTCTTTTACAGCTATCATGGCAGTCAAAATTCGTGCTACTTTCAACTTTTTTGACCTACCCTTACAAATACCATACTACCATGGTTCAGAGAAGGTTTCATTCGGCAAGACATTGAAGCATGAACACATTGGACAGACATCATAACCATATTGCAGAATCAGTTTCGAATATTTTCGGCTAGTTATAACTTTGTTTCTGGATAATTTTGACCAGACGTGACTTTTGACTTCAAGTCGAAAGAAAAAAATCGTCAGCTCGACATTCGACAACCAAAACGGACAGTCTACCCCTTGTTATAGGACTGGTAGCACTCTAAAGTTGTTTTGTCAAATGTCCAAGCAAATATAAACCAGCCAACTCTAGGCCCTAAATGTATCTAGCTCCGCTGCACAATTGGGATTCTTCGGACTATTTATTCTGTTCATATTTTCTGGATTATGGACAAGATTTTTCGGATTTGCATGGGTATTTGGATGAGATTGTTCGTATTCGGAAGGATTGCTCATCAGAGCTTTGAGATGTCGGATGGATTCGGATTCTCAGAAATCACTATCGGCCCATCACTGATCATAATACGGTAGTATGTACGTTGTACAGTTTACCTGACCTGTAAAACAACAAAAAAACGATTTGCAAATGTCAATCATCCCCCAGCAGGTTGAAATGCAACGGGTCAACGCCTTCTGAAACTAATCAAGTGCAACGATCTCTCACATGATGGTAGAGAAATTATCGGCCGACATCGCCTCGTCTGATACGGCCTTTATAACGTAGCAATGCCGCACTCTTTCCAAGCAGTGCTGCACTGCAGATTGGAACTCATTACGAAACGGCGGGCCGTATTCTTGTAGTAACTAATTATTTCTTCGCGGGCCGGACGATTTCGGTTGGCGGGCCGGATCCGGCCCGCGGGCCGTAGGTTGCCGACCCTTGTCATAGATGGACAGGTTCTGAGCTTTCTCAAAGAATGCTTATTTTGCTACCACTGCAGTATTGAAATCCCTGACCAAATGTCTATGCTGGCCAGGGCCTTAGTATAAAAACCTGAGGTTATATAGTCACATCTGTCTCTAAAATATCACATGGTTAGTGCAAACAGACAACATAACGCAGTCCAAACGGATTATAACGATGAAGTTATAATCAGGAAATAGTTGAGTCAACTGGTGCCGGTGTTGAAAATAGCTCGGTATTTGTCAGAACTAATGTAAAATAAATTATGGTATCATGTTGAAAGTGTACTGCAATGCAGGGGCAGTGCTATTGTCTATTGCAGTGATTCTTGACCTTTTTAGACTAATGCTCAATTGGTGGAAGTATTCGGATACTCAAATAAATTAAAATGGATAATTTTCCTAATAAATATTATATCATAGTGGGATTTAGAAACAACCAGGGTTTCTTTGTAGGCAAATGAATCTGAGTTAGGCTTTTCATTCATACCGCCTCAGAAATATCTCGTTGTAATATGGGTTTAGCCGGCCCAGTAATTAGCCTAGTGACCTTATGAATGATTGCAACGAGCCCATTCAAGACTTGAGCTTGAAAACCACTAGAGTTTTGTATAAATTTGATGTGCGGTAGGTTAATTGATGAGCTTGAGGACTTATCTCACACCTCCCTCATACGCGAATGAGTTCGGAGACTCCGGTTGAAAGCCACTGTTCCATTACAATCCGTTTCATCCATTAGAATATTCACATGATAATTGTATGGCATTGACTTGACTATAGACTAGATATTTCTTTCCGTTTTGAATAACTTAGCCTATCTAAGGTATGTCTATTGGCCTTGTGTACAACCACTTGGCTGCTGTCCTGTGCTATATTCCTATGTTATTATGATACCAGTAACTTGATTTTCAACAATATATACCACTTCAACAAATATGTGTTCAGGGAGTGGTGCATTCTGAAAACAATGTAATATCCGAATACACCCTCTGTTTTTATTACTGATGAACTTCCTGATGTTTGTAATAGTAATGGAAGTTATGTTGATATTGGCGTAGCTTTATAAAATTTCTATTGTAATACCGGCACCACATTAAGCTTGGACACAGATATTTGAATTTGAGTATCTGTTTCTCTTGGCAGTGGTTGCATCCTATCTTGTACTATCATTGATTTGGCTCTGAAATACGGCTAGCCGGTTTACGTAACAGCAGTCTTTGGTGTGTTAGGGAAATTGACGTCGGCAAAGTCTATATCTTTGGATGTTATGGACACAAAAAAGACAACATTTGAACAACGCCGTGAAAAAGAGCTGGATGATATTTTGCATGTGTTGCAAGCCACTGTTCAGAGCATGGAGGAAGATTGCCGTGTCGGCGAGTCTAAACATTCATGGAAATCTTTCTCACACTCTACCAGTTTATTGGATTCACATGGTCATTGTTTTTCGCTGGCTTCCGGTAATTGTGAAAATTTCTGCTTGTTTGTGTTGAGTTGGCATTGTAGTGTAGATCTATATTAGTAGCCTACCGTAGTGCTTTGGATTCATGTCAGTGATATTGTAGCTGTTTGCCTGAACGTGATTTTTTCACAGTGTATGTTGTAATTATGATTTTGAATTTGCTTTACTTTAGTGTTCAATAATGATCTGAAGACTTCTACAGACAGAAAAGCGGTTTGCATGATCAAGTTTGATTTGAGTATCCTATGATGTAATTACGGTAATTAACATTTTGATCATTAATCTAAAATCATCAAGATATCACACGCACCATGTAAAGATTGGTTGTAATACTTCCTGGATATCCGATAGGTCTTTTAACATCCTGGTAAATGTTAATTCAGAGCTGAAGCTGCTAACATGTAAGGCTTTTAAATATACAATTGTTAATTCGATGATGAGGCTTTGATGATCAAAGGTTATTAGCACCAGTTTGCCTTCATGAGAGGAAGTCGTGAGCATTGCGAATACGATCATGCACGGAATGTATCCTGTTTGAGGTAAATGGATTGCCTTCATCAGTCTACTCCATACCATATGCACTGCATACAAAGCGATTCATGTTGATGGTATATCAGCTTCAACAGTAGCAGTGCACAAGCAATAAGGCAGTGTTTTTTTTTAGTTAGAGAGATGTACTGTATGCAGATGCAGCATGAGTAAACAGAGAAGGTCATCAAGAACGTTTGCAGGTAAGGCATTGACCATATGTCATACATTAGTAATTTGAACATTGCCTGTGATAATGTTTTTACCATGGAAGCTCTTCATTCTCCGAAACCCTTCTTCTTGAGCTCGACGGGGACTAGCAAGGGTACAGATTGCGGCACTTCAGCAAATACTACCATCCCCGGAGTATTACGGGAAGCCAAAATTATCAGCACATCCAAGAAAGATGTTCCCTACAAACCACTTAACACGACTAGGAAAGAAAGTCCTGAATCCACGAAAACTGACACGAATCGAGACAGTTATCGTGGGTTTGCATTCCACAGATCAAAATCTAGAAAGGAATCTTAAGGTTGGCGTGCTGGGAGGTGCTGAGAATGCGTTAGCTGTCTCTGACCCAGATGAGCGGCCTTACACAGATGATGATATTGATGAGATTGACAGGCTTTTTGAGGGAATTGACGACTTTTTGAAAAAGAAAAATGGGGTTGGTGCAATTACAGAGTCAATAATCGCTCAATCGGATTGTGTCAGAAAAAATCCTAATTCCTTCTCGATTCAAACCAATGGTGAGCAATTCGGCATGGTGTGTGCATGTTGGCTAGCAGGGTATTGCATCACTTGCATGAATTGTGTGCATGCTACATTGACTATATTGGAGCTGTATTTCATGAAATCAATTGACTGACGTGACCTTATTCAACAGATGAAACATCAGGAGAGGATTTCGTCTCTCCGCCTTTGCCCCCACCTCCTTCAGTGGAAGATCTTGCCTCGTTCAGTGGTAGCTTATCGGGATCTCAAAAGGTATCTGAGTCATGTTTTGGAATGCAGTGTCAATATTGAGATTGATACCGCATATCTGGCAAAATCGAGTGTTCAGAAAGGAAGTGTTGAAGTGGTCGAGAATTATTATGGCGTGGTTTATTTTTATTTTTATGTGCCAACACAACCAAGATGTGATGTAAAAGTAGGTGGTAATAGGGATGAAGCGACCTTTGTGGTAATTGGACAATGAATATACTGATGTTGTGCATTAAACATCTCATTGTGCATTAAACATCTCATCCTAAAAGTTGTAGATTGCTTTATGGGTATGTGATATGGATACCTACTACAACAATGTATATATTCAGACTGAATCGCCACCACCGATTCCAAGTGCTGTGTCGCCAACCTACAAAGCTTCGGCAAATTTCAGTAAGTTGCTTTAAAGTTTATATCGACCTTCTCTTTCACGCATGGAAGCATTCCAAATTGTGCATTGTTGCACGGAATGTGTCATGTGTGCCTGCACAGTGTCAAATTTACATTTCAATGATAGCAGTCAAGATAACGGACTGTGGGAACTTGATTCCCCATCTCCAGCACACTCCACCCTTTGATTATGTGATAGCAGTTGAACGGAAGAAGAAATTTGTTGATATTATTCCTAATGCTATGTATCTCGAGTTCAGGCAGCTTTTCAATCACTTTGCTCTCAGTGCGGATTAATATTTATCCACAGGCGTGTGGAGTCCAGGAGGAAATAGAAAAAGTTCACAAGATGGAGGGCAGGTTGAAGTTGGCTCTAAATGGACAGCAAATACGGGGCCTACGGGTTTTAGAAGTGTGAGACCCATGTTAAAGGTGAATTATACTATGTAATTGTCGATGTGTTGCGATGTTTCGATAATATCCAGTGCATTGTGGGATGACATATCGAATATATGAGATGACATGGCTTGAGATTTAATATGGAGAGTGAATTTGTGGTTATGAATAAGTAATAGAGTGCAGATTGAACTGGTGAATTTTTGTTTGCGGGTTGTGCCTGCTATTCTGTACAGCTCTTGGGAATCGTAATTTTGGATAGAACATTAGATATCCTCTTGTCTGTGTCCGTGGACTCACTAAACAACTGTAATTTGAACGTTTTTGGATCATTATTATCATAGCCTTTCATTTTAGTAGCTATAAGTATCCTTTGCTATTCTTTGTGTATCTAAACTCTGAATCTTCTGCTTGCTTCGTCTTCTTCTTGAAGAGCTACTCTGCTCAAGAAGGTTGCCACAAAGTACCTTCACATCACTACAACATCCACATTCCTTCGGTTGGTCTCAAGACCAAATCCATGCTTGAGAATTATCCACCAGCCTCTGGTACTCTACTGTCCAATGCAAGACCCAGTGCGCATTTCGCCAATGCTGCCGAATCGACGTTCAGACATAGTCAAGTACCGGAAATGCATCGGAATCTCCAGCTAGTTACATTGCTGAGAGATACACGAAAGATACTCATCGTAAATATCCTTTTTTTATTCTCTTCTGTCCTTCATTCTCTATCATGGTAATTCTTATTGGTTATCTTATACCAACCCTGAGCCCTGTCTGGCACTACTCATCTGTACAAGGATTTGTGTTATCAAATTATTTGATTGCTATTAGTATAGTGAACTATATAATTTTGTTCCCTGGTCCGTTCGCATCACTGTTCAGGTGAAATATCAAGATGCTATGTTTCATTGCTGAGTTGCCCCATCAATTCCTAAGTGTACCGTACAGTGTACACTTTTTCGCGATGTCTTGTTACTTATCTTTTTCTAAATGTGACCTACGAATCTGTAGCTCTAACATAACCCTGTCCTATGAGCTGGTATTTGACTTTCGATTCGAAAATACCCCTTGCCCAAATTGCTTTAAATTTGCTATTAAGCAACTGCAAGTAATGCAAGAACTGCCATTTTTTTTACAGAAATCAGACAAATCCCCTGCACCTAGTACGGTTACCACAAGCTACAACCTTCCTGAGAGTAGGACTACCCTCCCTGAGCAATCAGGTTTGTCGTTTTTGATTTATTTTTCTGAGTCCGGAAATAATCTACTTGACCTAAAACATGCTGTTTGTGTGTGATCTTCTGATGTATTTTTACAACCCGCGACACTCATTCAAACATTTTGAATTTTAGTCGTAATTATTCTGTGGTTCATCAATTACATTGTCAAAGAACAAATGAACATTAAAATTTAATGAACTTCAGTACATAATCTATTCTTTGTGGGCATTTGAAAAATATTATGGTCTCACCAATTTCATCTTATGGACAAAGGACATTCAATGTTTTCGCCACTCAACCATCACCGGATCGCAGTATTCAGATTGTGAACTTGTTTGGTATTTCTGTTCTGACAGCAAATGTCAAAATCACTCCGAAAAATCAATTGCCCAATGGTGCGGTGTATGAAACAAAAACAGTAGACGGTGACATGGTTCATACTGACACTTACTACCCGGCGGCTGATGGCGGTACAGTTCTCGAAAGAACGAAGAAGACGACTGTCGTCAAAGCAGAGCATCATCGAGGAATGGGTCCTACGGATAATCAAGGCGTACCTATTGCTTTGAGAAGTGTAAGTAGTAGAAATTTTGTTGTCATCTTGAATAATATAATATAATGTTTTTGATTGTGATTTCTCATTATGAACTAGACGATTCTTTTTACAGCATTATTGTCTTGCTCATCATCGCTATCTACGCAATCTTCACTGGCAGGGCTGTCTTTTTGTTTCTTATTTGGATGTTATATGTAACTTATGAGTAGGGCTGGACACAATGATTCAAGTACGTGAGTCCGAGTCGAGTGTCCATTGTAATGATTCGACTCGAGTAGAGACGAGTCGATATTTTGAGGAGCCAGAAATATTCTTTCAGTACTTTATTCCACTTTTGGAGCCTCGAAACCTCGACTAGCTGTAGTTCAGCATCGAAAACGTTGCACAAGGCTACGAATATTTATGGCAGTAACCAAGTCACAAGGTTCCGAGTCACAAGTCAATCTCACTTTTTTAGTTTTACTCGGGTCAAGTCGGGTTATTTTCAATTCGCCACCGAGTCAAGTCCGAGTCAGCTAGTAGAGGGTCATTATTAGGGCATGTTTTTGTGCAGTTAAATCTGGGGAAAGTTGCATTTATTTTTGACAAAAGTTGCAGTAAAAAGTTGCATTTATTTTTTCACAAAAGTTGCACTAAAAAACCACCTTTTGCTCGGTTGACTAAAAAAGAAAGGTCAACTTCCCAGTTTCACCTCCCGAAATACAGTTTTGCATCCGCATTCTCTATTGATTGACTAGAAAAAAAAGGTCAACTTTCCGGCTCAGCTCCCGAAATACCCGTAAGAGCGTTCCTTCAGTGCTGATTTACGGTATTTCAGTCGAATTTGGCCGTGTATTTCACCAAAATCGAAAATACTTTCATGAAAAATCGA
>ATSW01011958.1:0-10821 GCA_000444245.1 Botryllus schlosseri | reverse complement strand
TATACAGTGCTCGCGGGCCAAACCGTACGGAGTACATCCAAACGATGCCGAGAAAAGCTTGATTCGGCGTTATGTCAACTATAACCTATCGCTGCGTTGGAAACTGCTCATGTCCTTATGAACTCATAAATACCATTGCTCAAACTTACGATGTACCACTATTATTTTGATTCCATTGAGGCTGCTCTTATATCCCATCTCTTGTAAATTCACCGTATACCAGTGATTCCCAACCGCGGCGCTGAGGGCCGCATGCGCAAGCTAGCCTTCTTGCGGCCCCCACGAAAATATTGGGAAATCGATTTATGAAAAAAAAATTATATTTATAAAATACTCTTGCTTGGCTTGGAGTCTGGAGTTTTCAATTAGGATTGCAGGAAAGTTGTGGGTAGACTGCTAAGATTACGTCACTGCTGTTTCAATGCAATGTGCCCTAACTTTCCAGTTGAACGGGCAGTACCTATAGATATAGGTATTGACAGGACCGTAACTGACGCAGCCCAAGCCCCCCAATTGGGGGGAGCGAGCTCGAATGGGGCCCAAANTTATTTAGTGAATTAGCATAAATTATAGAGTAGGCCTATTTTATGAANTTTTATGCAACTTTTTCNAAGATTTTTCGCGCTGCGCGCGATTTCAAGTTTCCAAGTACCTTAATTATTGGGTACTCTTCGACCAAGATAAAATACGCAAGATTTATAGAAGTGGGCATATCGGCGTTGGCCATTACCGCGCCACGACGCACGAAGACATATAAAGTTTTAGGCCATGTAACATGCGACTCCAAGAAGTGTGCCAGAACGATCGGCAGCGAGAAAACCTTGGCCGAAAAGGACTGCCCTTACGCTGACCGAAAACTTCGTTATGTATATNCAAAATACATATAGGTATAATTGACCATAGGCGCCTNAATGACTGGCGCCGAATGTTCCTGTCTTGGCAATCTGAACGTCACGAGACAAATAGGCTACCATCCCGCAGGGAAGAATTATATGCCAGTGAAGAACTACCAATTTGAAATCGTGNGCATCTTTTAGTTTAGTATANTTGGGCGATTCTATATTTCTTGATATAGCAGACTTGGAGGTCACGAAATAACAANTAACATCATGTATAACGAAGTCGTACCAACGGGTCCGCCCGTCCGAATATGTTNAATNATTATTTANGGGCCCTACAGNTTCCAAGACACCTCNCTCAGCTCTACCGGTAAATCTGATTACGTGAGCAGAGAGGACACGTAATTGATAGCAATATATATGCAATTCCAGATCTTATTGACCTATTTTATTTTGAATTATCGAAAATTTTCGCTTTCCCCGCTGGCTCACTAAACGGGGATCCTGATTTCGTGGCAGAAGCGAACAACGGGACGGGGGGGGTCGGTTTATCGCCAATGTTCCCTCTAAGCTGCGCAGTGCTGAAACGGTCTCTGCGCACAGAAAATCTCCGTTGCGCACAAAAAATCCGAAGTGACGACCTTTTTTTATAGTCGTCGTCACGCACTGTTGTCCAAGGGTGTGCGCAGCAAGTTGGTGATCGTGCGCAGACTCGTCAAAAATTAGTGGGAACATTGTTTATCACCCCATGGGAGCTCAAGACCTAAGTGTTTTTGGGGCCTGACGAAGTGCTGTTTCGTTCCTGCCAACGGGTATACGCCCGAAGATGTTTAATTATTATTGAGTGATCCTACCTTTTCAAACACAACTCACTCGGCTCAACCGGTCTATCTGATTACGTGATCAGAGAGAGGGTAAAAATTGATACCAATATATTAGTGCGGATCATGGACCGGAGCCGGATTGGATATCCGGCCGGATTTTTACAATTTTGACCGGACCGGATCGGAGCCGGATCACTACTTTTTTGATCCGGCCAGAATCTTTATGGATAAGCATAACTTTTATAACTATATAACTAACTATCAACCAACCAACCACACTTAAATAACCACCAAGCCAGTGTGAACATAAACGAGACATATTTGTCAATTCACGGAATCTCCGTACCGAGTAGGGCCGGATTTCTGGCCGGACTTTTTCATTTTTCGCCGGAACCGGATTGGAGCCGGATCAGTACTTTTACTGATGCGGCCGGAGCCGGATCGGAGCCGGACCAGAGAATCGAACAACCGGATCGGAGCCGGACCAGAGAATTTGTCGATCCGCTCCGCACTACAATATATATGAAATTCCCGATTATATTGACCGATTCAATCACGAATTATAGAAATTTTTCGCGCTTCGCGCAATTAGTTGAGAGAGGCTGCCTAAATCGGACACCTGATTTAGATGATAAATAGCGGTAAACAGCCATCTAGCCTGAGGGGGTCTGGCGGCTTCAAAGTTCTGTTTATGACCCTATGGGGGGCCCAAGACAAACGTTTCTTTGGGGGGGTGACGAAGTGCTGTTACGGCCCTGGGTATTGATAACTAATTTACGGATAGATNTGCAACAAGTGNCTCACGATTGAATACGCCGANATGCGTACTGCTTATTTAGCCGGCAAAAAGCAGCATAATTGGTAGTCCTACTCCTATAGCTCGCGACCCAAGCGTCCGAATAATTNGATATGTCGGTGTTTATCGAAAGCAAGTGTCGCACNGATTCCAAAAATACGAATTGAAATCTCGCCAGGGCAATAAAACTACTCCGAAATAGCCANCAAANGTTGATTGTTCTGAACAACGGGAGCGCGGCAACACAATGGCCAATGGCGTCAAGCNAATGATCGGAACAATATCAATTTTCATATTTCGGTGACTATTTTGGGTTCCTTTCATTGCCTTGGTATTCGTGCGGCCCTGGCCGTACTCTGAAATTATAAATTTGGCCATGCCACCGAAAAAGGTTGGGAATCACTGCCGTATACAATGATTCTGCATAAGATAACCTCTTCATGTATTGTATAGGTCTAGAAGTGNGTGGCGAGATAGCGCAGTGGTATAATCCGCGGCTGCAACACCAATGGGTGCGGGTTCGAGTCCGACCGAGGTCAACTTCCGAATTCCGATATCTAAGTGTTGGAGGTTTACCTAGGCTCCTCCTCGCCACCTCATCCGCGTCAGCGGTGTCTTACAAAAGCCTAGAGGTGGGCCGTGCTATAAGNCGGCAGTTACGGAAAATANGAAGAATATCGGCCTGGTNTAGATATGTACCATAGACAGNCGACAAANACCATGAATACCCCAAAACAAACAAACACTAGGTCTAGAAGAGTTTTCCTGTTAACTGTCCTAAAACTTCGTAATTCCACCTTACAAATTTCCTACGGGATTTGTGACGATCAGGGAGATGCGATGCTCACCATTATTTTACGTCCGCCTTGCTACTGTATACCTGCCGATTCACGTGTAATACCAGGCCGCACATAAATATTTTGTAGCGAAGGCAGTGATGTAGGCCCTATCTCTTAACTACATTCCGCTCCACGCTTTTACCATGACATAATGCGAGATAGGGCAGACAGGGGGTTAAGAGTAGAGCCCGACCGATTATCGGCTCGCCGATAATATCGAGTCGATATCACGCTTGGAGAGAAATATCGGTATCGGCCATTGAAGGTAAAAAAATATCGGCCATTTTCGTGACGTCACAACATGGTGGCAGGGAGTCAAGAGAAGTCGGTGAAAGACGTGAGGACGGTCAATTATAAAAATAAATGGCCAAGCTGCATATAGTGCATACTGCATACAGGGCAGTAGGCGTGTCTATCTAAATATTAATAACTAACTAACTAATAGATGATAACTAACTAACAAATAATAACTAATTAATAGATAACTAACCACCGTTATGCCCCACTGACTTCGTGGGAATCCCCCCGCAGTAATCGATCACCAAAGACAGAGAGCAGCTGGATGGATAGTTGTCTGCAGAAGATTTCAATCATTAAGAGAAATGAGAACTTCAATCATGCTGGACTGACCCTCGTAATGATAGAGAAAAGCGTCGCGTCGAAACATTTCCCGGTTCGGTACCAACAGAGCTAATTATACCAGTAATGTATGAAGTCGTCTGACTGAGGCCTGCGGCTGCGGAGCCACCATGATAGGAAATATGCGAGCATAGAGGGCAAGAAAATCAAGCAAACGTGGAATAAAGCCAGTAATTGNTACGAAAATTTTTGATTCCATGATGACATTGGCCAATTCTGACAAAAGAGTGTAAANTATTGATCAATTGATTGTTGAAATGCTGGTCAAAGGCCCATGGGGGATGGGTGGAGCAGTTGCAGACGTGGNCAATTTGAGTTGTTTTGNACATTCTCATCAGCTATTTGTTAATGATGTNCTGAAGGCTCCAGGTGCATTGNCAGNAGAATATCAATATCAATATTTGGTTAAACCATTGAAGNAAAGATCNCCTGCAAGGGAGCGGTGGAACCGAAATGAAGAAAGATTTCCTGCTGTGCCACTAACTANGNTACCAAGTGAAAGACTGCTCACTGTGTTNAGTANTNTATACATCATCTATGGAAGATCACACAAGTTCACTCCTTGGAGAAAGNGCCGAGAAATTGTGCTTCGTGAACTGTAATCTGCAACTGCTGGATTGGTGCTTTTGATANATTTTTANAGNNCCTNGATCATTTATTTCATGTTCAAGCATATCAATGGCTGTNAAGNTGTTNAAANAAATGCTCTTGAGNTGTTAAANNTGGGCCTTGAGCTAGATTCCATATCTTTTGAATATCGGCTGAATATATCGGGGTTATCGGTNGAGGTACTGGATATCGGTCTTATCGGTATCGGCTCGGAAATCCAATATCGGTCGGACTCTAGTTAAGAGGCTATTGTACATTGAGTGTCTTCAGCGGGCGAAAATAATGGCACATCTGATTACTATTGATGGTATAGCTATATAGACAATTATAATAAATGTTTCTACCGTGCACAGAACTCCCAAACGAAAAACAACTGCCCTGATCTGGCGACTGACATACGAGCGCCATCTGATGGCTAAATCTTTTTCGAAGATCGCCATGAGGCCAATGCGAATACCTGACTTTGTTAAATTGGGAAGTCACCCTGACAACAGTTGTGAGTTTTCGCCAAACATTGCATGAAGTTCTAGTCGTCCTTCTTACGCCAAATAAAGGCATGATGAAGCAATTCGAGACAAGGTGCGGGTCCAATCCTGAAGGTCACCATGCTAATTTACCCTTCAACGAACAACACACCTAATGGTTTGTTCCTCAGCTAGAATACCAACGGCTGGCCGATTCGATTACCACCTTGGTCGACTACTAAATTCCTACCCTAGTGTTGAATGTTTATCTATACACAGGCTGCTCATGGTCATTCTAGAA
This sequence comes from Botryllus schlosseri, assembly GCA_000444245.1. Taxonomy (NCBI): domain Eukaryota; kingdom Metazoa; phylum Chordata; class Ascidiacea; order Stolidobranchia; family Styelidae; genus Botryllus; species Botryllus schlosseri. Next base: position 5,510 of record ATSW01011958.1, on the reverse strand, counting down.
CAGTGCTCCGTACCCTTACGGTTCACCTGCGTTGCGACACAGTTTATAAACTTTCAGTATCCTACGAGAAATGACATTGCCAGTTATTTCAATGTGCTTTTTGCACAATTTGCAACGTGTGCTCGTTTTTTATCGTTTCGCCCGAAAGAATACCTTAAAGCTCTCCATATATTTCTGTTAGGTAGGATTGTTTAATCGTTATTGATTGATAACAAATATGGACCACTTTCTTCGCACAAAACGTTGTGTATATTTGGTGCGTAATTTCCATATTCGCCTTCGAAAATTGCAATGATGCACGCGTCGCGACACGCGCAGATGAGCCGGTCTATGACTCTCCAGCTCAAGAATCATAGCATGGGAAAAGCGGCTTGGTGAGTGAGGAACACGAATGTAGGAACACTACGACTATGATACAGCAACAGCACGCAGCTCAGTGCTGAAGAAGATTACAGGACGAGTGTTGTGAATACTCTGATTGTTCAACATCTTTGTGCAGCGATTTGACGTTATTTCACATTTTGATCCTTTTCAATGTCACGAACCTGCTTCCAATTGCTCCCAATTAGGCTACGTGGGCGTAAAATTTCTAGTAATGTTTGCTATTGTTATTTAGACATTTTATTTGACGCAATATTGGCTAAAGCCTTTGATCAGCATGCTAGTCAAGCAAAGTTAACATGATGATATGTGCGGTATGTGTTTGTTTATTTGTATGGTATGATATGTGTGTTTGCATGCTATCATCAAGATATGATGGTCACACACACTGTAAAAATTATTCTTGTAAAATAACTTGTAACGAGCTTGCAAAGGCTCGATGCAAGCTCGATGGAGCTTGTAAATGCAAAGTGCAAGCACATAACAAGTTGTCATAGGACGGTGCTTGTAAATTGAGCTTGTAAATTAGTTATATTCTGTGCAAGAAGAATCAACAAACGCAGCAGTCCGAACTCACTCAAGACTCGCGACAGACACGATGCCGCCCCAGACACGATAACACACCCCGAACATGCCAAGACACGATGTCCAAGTGTCAACACAGTCCGCATACATCCCCCGACATGCCCCCGACATGTGCCAAACACGATGTGCGTTCGACAACGTAGTTCGAACCGACTCCAGACATGCCTAAGACATGATGTCTGAGTGTCAACGCAGTTCGAACGCACCCCCGACATGCCCCAGACATCCTGTTCGAGTGTCAACACAGTTCGAACACACAACTCTGACATGATGTTCGATTGGCAACGCAGTCCGAACCTTTCTCCAGACATGCCTCATACATGATGTCCGAACGTCAATACAGGCCCAACACACCCCAGACATGCCCTAGACATGTCCCAGACATGATGTTCAAGTGTCATAACGCAGTCCGAACACATCCCCAACATGATGTTCGATAGCAAACACGATCCGAACCTATTCATGCATTCAGACACGATGTGCGTTCGACAACGTAGTTCGAACCCACTCCAGACATGCCTCAGACATGATGTCTGAGTGTCAACGAAGTTCGAACACACACACCCTCCCCCAGACATATGCTGACCTGTCTCGGACATGATGTTCGAGTATCAACCGCGGTCCGAAGACACCCTGACATGATGCCTGATTGACAAAGTGTTCCGAACTTATCTCCGGACATGCCTCAGACATGACGTCCGAGTGTCAATACAGTCCGAACACACCCCATACATGCCCTAGGTATATCCCAGACTATGAAACCTAGGCACAAAATGATTGAGGCATGTTGGTCGAAGCTATCGATATGTCCAGGCGCCGAATAGTCCATTCCTTTCAAACTTAGCCCAGCGGTATACAGCAGGCCCGCAACATAGTCTAGTGACAATCGTATTGACCTATTACCTTCGAAAAATTTTCGCGCTTGGCGCGGCTAGTGGCCCGCGCAATAATTCGTCAATCAAATGTGGCCCTTTGGCTGAAAAGGTTGGCCACCCCTGCGCTAGCTACAAACAAGGCGACTGCTATACACCGTCAAACAGTCGGTGGAAAAAACACTTACTATTCGTCTGCTCTTCAGTCAATGAAACATCCACATTACTGGTGCAATTTGAATCACAAACACCAGCACCAAGCAAATCTGTGACTTTCGAAGTCTCTGCAAGACAAAAAATATCACGTAACCAAGCACGTATAACAATGAGACTAAATTACCTGAGTTTTTCTTTTCACTCAATTTCAACATATCGCCACTCTCGCTCTGACGTTCATTCATCAATTGTCCATCGTCATTTCCTGCATTCTAAGCAGCAGGCACTTCAAGTTGACTATTGCTGTCTGTCGTTTTTCTTGACTTCTCTAGTACTTCTTTGTGCATTTGATAAACATTTACCTCGTAACTCTTGTACGTACCAAGCTCTCGGTTGCAGCAGTCAATTTACTTTCGTTTCGGTGGAACCGCCTCAGGTGAGATGATAAGGATCTTCTATTGGGAAACGACTCTAACCCATCGCAGCATTCGGTATAGGACACAGCCACAGACTCATACTAAGTTACAATATACGAAGAAACCGAAACGTAAGAAACGTGTTCCGCCTTAAAACTGGGTGGTTTCGCCATACGCGTTCGCGCAGAGATGGGCGGATATAATATTGTAAAATCCAAATCCTGTTACGAATTCGAGATTAAAATCCAAGTCCAAATCACTAAAAGGTAGGCTTCTGATCCGAATAACACGTTGAAATGTAAAGTTATGTGACATTTCAAGTTCATTTCTACATATATTGATGTTAAAATCAATCTAAAATCGATATCCATCGTTCTTGAATCAGATAAAATATATTAATTGCGATTATTTGAAATCGAAATCCAAATCCTTCCTCGTCTTGATCTCGCGCCTTTTTGCGAAACCACTCAACCAAAACCGGCGGATTTATTTTGTGCAAACAGGGAGTTTATATTGAAATATAATGACCAAAAGGATGATAATGAAAAATAGTAACATTGGAATCACATCGTATTTTGTGTCTTGTGCATTTTCTTATTGGCAGATATGATGTCTGAGTGTGTTTGAACAGCGTTTCAATTCACACGTCATATCTAGGGGTTTGTCAGGGATGTGTTCGAAACTGCGTTAACACTCGGACATCATGTCTGAGGCATGACTGGCGTAAGTTCTGACTGCGTTGTCTATCGAACATCATGTTAGGGATGTGTTCGGACTGCGTTATGACACTTGAGCATCATGTCTGGGATATACCTAGGGCATGTATGGGGTGTGTTCGGACTGTATTGACACTCGGACGTCATGTCTGAGGCATGTCCGGAGATAAGTTCGGAACACTTTGTCAATCAGGCATCATGTCAGGGTGTCTTCGGACCGCGGTTGATACTCGAACATCATGTCCGAGACAGGTCAGCATATGTCTGGGGGAGGGTGTGTGTGTTCGAACTTCGTTGACACTCAGACATCATGTCTGAGGCATGTCTGGAGTGGGTTCGAACTACGTTGTCGAACGCACATCGTGTCTGAATGCATGAATAGGTTCGGATCGTGTTTGCTATCGAACATCATGTTGGGGATGTGTTCGGACTGCGTTATGACACTTGAACATCATGTCTGGGACATGTCTAGGGCATGTCTGGGGTGTGTTGGGCCTGTATTGACGTTCGGACATCATGTATGAGGCATGTCTGGAGAAAGGTTCGGACTGCGTTGCCAATCGAACATCATGTCAGAGTTGTGTGTTCGAACTGTGTTGACACTCGAACAGGATGTCTGGGGCATGTCGGGGGTGCGTTCGAACTGCGTTGACACTCAGACATCATGTCTTAGGCATGTCTGGAGTCGGTTCGAACTACGTTGTCGAACGCACATCGTGTTTGGCACATGTCGGGGGCATGTCGGGGGATGTATGCGGACTGTGTTGACACTTGGACATCGTGTCTTGGCATGTTCGGGGTGTGTTATCGTGTCTGGGGCGGCATCGTGTCTGTCGCGAGTCTTGAGTGAGTTCGGACTGCTGCGTTTGTTGATTCTTCTTGCACAGAATATAACTAATTTACAAGCTCAATTTACAAGCACCGTCCTATGACAACTTGTTATGTGCTTGCACTTTGCATTTACAAGCTCCATCGAGCTTGCATCGAGCCTTTGCAAGCTCGTTACAAGTTATTTTACAAGAATAATTTTTACAGTGTGTGTGACCATCATATCTTGATGATAGCATGCAAACACACATATCATACCATACAAATAAACAAACACATACCGCACATATCATCATGTTAACTTTGCTTGACTAGCATGCTGATCAAAGGCTTTAGCCAATATTGCGTCAAATAAAATGTCTAAATAACAATAGCAAACATTACTAGAAATTTTACGCCCACGTAGCCTAATTGGGAGCAATTGGAAGCAGGTTCGTGACATTGAAAAGGATCAAAATGTGAAATAACGTCAAATCGCTGCACAAAGATGTTGAACAATCAGAGTATTCACAACACTCGTCCTGTAATCTTCTTCAGCACTGAGCTGCGTGCTGTTGCTGTATCATAGTCGTAGTGTTCCTACATTCGTGTTCCTCACTCACCAAGCCGCTTTTCCCATGCTATGATTCTTGAGCTGGAGAGTCATAGACCGGCTCATCTGCGCGTGTCGCGACGCGTGCATCATTGCAATTTTCGAAGGCGAATATGGAAATTACGCACCAAATATACACAACGTTTTGTGCGAAGAAAGTGGTCCATATTTGTTATCAATCAATAACGATTAAACAATCCTACCTAACAGAAATATATGGAGAGCTTTAAGGTATTCTTTCGGGCGAAACGATAAAAAACGAGCACACGTTGCAAATTGTGCAAAAAGCACATTGAAATAACTGGCAATGTCATTTCTCGTAGGATACTGAAAGTTTATAAACTGTGTCGCAACGCAGGTGAACCGTAAGGGTACGGAGCACTGTTCTAGAATGACCATGAGCAGCCTGTGTATAGATAAACATTCAACACTAGGGTAGGAATTTAGTAGTCGACCAAGGTGGTAATCGAATCGGCCAGCCGTTGGTATTCTAGCTGAGGAACAAACCATTAGGTGTGTTGTTCGTTGAAGGGTAAATTAGCATGGTGACCTTCAGGATTGGACCCGCACCTTGTCTCGAATTGCTTCATCATGCCTTTATTTGGCGTAAGAAGGACGACTAGAACTTCATGCAATGTTTGGCGAAAACTCACAACTGTTGTCAGGGTGACTTCCCAATTTAACAAAGTCAGGTATTCGCATTGGCCTCATGGCGATCTTCGAAAAAGATTTAGCCATCAGATGGCGCTCGTATGTCAGTCGCCAGATCAGGGCAGTTGTTTTTCGTTTGGGAGTTCTGTGCACGGTAGAAACATTTATTATAATTGTCTATATAGCTATACCATCAATAGTAATCAGATGTGCCATTATTTTCGCCCGCTGAAGACACTCAATGTACAATAGCCTCTTAACTAGAGTCCGACCGATATTGGATTTCCGAGCCGATACCGATAAGACCGATATC